>JAUZSU010027787.1:0-10517 GCA_034780255.1 Parotocinclus maculicauda | reverse complement strand
TAAGGAGTATGTAGTCGATGAGAAGAACAAAAAGCGAACAGCAACGTGCAGGGTTTGCAGTACCAAAATCAGCGACATGACCACCACAACTTCAAACTTCATTCTCCACTTCAAAACCCACAGAAAGAGGTAAGTGACTGTGTCTGTTAAGCTAACGATAATCATTGGCTTACAGAACATTAGCAAGTTAGGGCATAATTATTTGAATGGCTTGACTTGAGACTTGCTTGACTTATAGCAGGGACTTGCTTGATTTTTTCCACAGTGACTTGGGACTTGCTTGAGACTTGAAGCTTAAGACTTGAGACTTGTTTATGACTTGCACATGTGACTTACTCCCACCTCTGGGTATTATGTTTACTGATATAATGTATTTGCACTCACTATTTGCTGTAGCCTAACTAATAGGACACCACCCAAGATCAAAATAGTGTTGTGCTGTAGTGCATAGCTACATTCAGGAGATTTCCCTTCATTAATTCCACTTTGGTAAAGCCTTAAGTGTCTGTAATTGCAGACGGACACAGACCCTTGGTAGGATGTTGTTTCATGGCAGGTCTACTGACATTCAGATATGAATCTATGCTGTAATAATAATTAATATCCTCCTTTATAACCCCAGTACAGACATAATGAGCTGGTGTCTGGAGCCTACCCTAGAATTCGCAGAGTGCAAGTGAGAAATACAACACAAACCTTGTTGGGCCTGACAGTGGGATGATTCTTCCATTCGCACTTTTCTCTTATATCTTATATCTTATTCTCTTACTCATCTATATCTGATCTGGATGCCTAGTACTGTGCAAAAGTCTTAGGCCACTATTAAATTAGATATACCATTGTTTTAGCAATTCAGCACTGACCATTTATATTACCCTGTACACAGAAATGAGGGGATATTTCATTGAGATATTTTATTTTGAAATATACATTAATACTTGAAGTCTCTTATTTAAAATAGATCCAGAAAATACAGGAAATGTATACGCACACCTCTTCTTAATCCATTAGTAGCATCTGGCAGCTTCATCAGGATACCAAGTTCAATCTTCTACAGTACAAAGAAGCTTGATCATTTTTTTTTCACATGGCTAAAGCTCACAAAGACTAGAATGAAGGTCAGTGGAAAAGAGTATTAAGGAATGACCAATCCAAATGGGAAATTTTTGGTTCCAGTTGTCGGCAATACGTTATATACGGTCAGTGAACCATTACTAAACAACAAATCTAATTTAAGCTTTTGCACAGAACTTTGACAAACGAAACCCTGCTTAAGGCTGCTAAGAACTTTAGCAACAACACAGTTCTTGTTTATAGTCTACAGTGTATAATATTTACAAAAAAGGAGCTACAGAAGCTGGTATATTTCACCCCAGGCCAATTCTAGGTCTTACACTATTAAGACGGCTGAGAAACAGCAGAGCTTCTAGCTGACACAGCTCTGGGATTTTAAAGACGTCTTGAGGGAGTGAGTGGTGACGGGATGGTGTTGCGTCAGAGCACATCTCGGTATGGTTACTGCCTCCACTTGGGAAGACCGTGACTCGTGTTCACTAATGGCTGGCAGATTTATGCTGTCCATCCACCAGAGTTTACATCATCCTCCCACCTCAGTGCACCAAGATTTACGCAGAGTAGTGCTGCTCCTGCAAAGCCTGTCACAGGATACACAAGTCTTCTCTGGAGCTTTGCTTTTGATTGTTTAGAGATGCTAGAGTAGATGAGTAGCATCAGCTGAAGGGCTAATGGACTATTGCTGATTTTCAGTTGATGTATATAGGTAAGGTCAGCCATACTGACAGCCTGTCAGATATCATGCAGCTTGCTGTCACCGTGTTAGCAGTTCATGCTGTCACTCTGTATGCTGTATGGCTTAAAGAGTTCTGGTCTATTACCAATAGCTGACAGTTAGATATGATAACGGTGGAAGGAGTTCATACATTTATGCTCATGCCATCGTCCGTCCTGCTCCAGGGAGGAGACTGAGTGTCTGATGTCTAGCAATCTCACAGTAAATTGTCGAGACGTCATACGAAACTTAAAATGTGAGTAAGTGTGATTTTAAACAGTAAAGCACTTTGAGTTTGTTATTCTAAAATAATAATAAATAAATGTGTACTCATTTATTCATTATTCATTTTACTTAATTATATAAATACATTTATTGACAATGTATGGCACTGGAGGCATACTGGTTCCATATGGAATCGTGTGGCACATTTGCCCACAGATATTGGAGCTGGTTCAGTAGATCCTGCACACACTGGTACTCTGCTGAAGCTGGCGTCCCAGCTGGTCCCATAAAAAGCTCGACTGGGGATACATCTGGAGATCGGGAAAGCCAAGGAATTGTTGTCCTGCTGAAAAATGCCAGATGGAAACCCTGCCATGAGAGCCAACATGTGGCCACATGATGTCCTAAACATATTGCCGACCTGTTAGTGTCATTGCTGTGGCTGTCGTATGTGATGGTTCCTAGATCAGTGTGAACAGGGTGTTGCACAACAGCAAAGGCAGGTTTGAAGCGAACCCCATAAACAGGGGTGTGTTGTGAACGTGCCACCTGTGTCTAACAAAACTGTGGGAGGTGCTCGTGCTTGTCAGGTGGCTCAAATGACACTCTGTACTGATGATCTGTCTGGGCCCTGTGGAGCCTGTTTACCATGTGGGTGTGCCCTTACAGAACCGGTCAGAAGGGCCTAAATAGCGGACAAGTCATCAAAATGACCATCCTACTTCTCTCATCTCAAAGTCTGTCAATGGGGCACAATATCTTTGGGTGAGTCATAGAGGTGTGCGGTAAACTATCTCTCACCAATAGGTGCACTACCCAAAAGTAGCCTTTGAGAGACAATTTATAGAGTTTTGCAGCAAACTGAGATTTTTATCTGGGTATGTTTTTAATTTTTTAATGAGTATGTATGTACAGTACATATGGCGACTCGGTGGTGCACTACCAATTCTCTAACTTACTGCCTAAGCTTAATTACTGAGTCTGTGCAGTTTTGTATGTTCCCCTCAGGTGGCTTCTTATGAGTATTTTCTTCCATCTCACAAGCAAGTAAAACATGCAAGTATGTGGATACACTTTTTATTATTAAAGTACCGCAACAAATTAATGCATTAAAGAAAGACAAATTTCACTAATTAGACATTCTCTTTAAGGGCAGTATGCAGGTCATCAAACAACTGTTATTCTCCTCCAGTTACAGGTTTAGATTCCTTAATAAGACGACCCTCTGTGCTCAATAATGTATTGATCCTAAACATCGACACTTTTTCACTCCGCCTCCGTTCTGTATGTTCCTTACTTTGCGTTTGCTTCTACCCAGTCTTTCTGTCTTTCTTTCTTCTCCACCTTGTCCAATAAGCTGTTGTGGGTGAGGAGGGTGCAAGTTAATTGTGACACTCTACGCTGGTGTTCATGTTGTGGTGAACAAAGCGGCAGCAGGTATCATTACTGCCATCGATTGTTCTTATTAAGCCGCCTTTGTTCTTCTGTGGTGGATATCCCAGCCAGTCTTTTGTTATTCTCTGTTCCTGCTCTTCCACGCTAAGACAGAGTGCAGTGCAGGAGCTGATTTTGAATGTGGGTTCAGATCCATCTGAACTTAGATGTACCACTTTATAAAAACAGAATTAAAAGTGATTTAAAGAATAATGGAGGGTAGAGGCAAGCCATTCGGAAAGCAATCACTTTCCACTGCTGGTTCGAATAGCAGGTTAGAAGATTAAAATACCTAAAACATTACAGTGTGTGCATCTACATGCATGCCATAATCTGATTTGTGTAGATATCTCATTATTTAAGTGTTCATGTATCTAAACAGTATTAAGAAATTTGATCAAGAGAGCTGGATTTTGTTTCAGTAAACAGATTTCTCAGCGTATGTATCCTCTTACTCTGATATCAATCTGTTTTTTTAGTTTATGCCCACAAGTGTAACTGGATAGAGTGTAAAGGTTCCGTGGAAGCAGAATTAAACATGGTTGCCAGATACAATTCTCCTTCTTTTGAGTTGTTTCCATAGATCTAGTTCATTGTTTCTCTGCAGGATCTGGCATCCCTGGAATTAAATGCAGCATGAAGTGGCTAGCACATTTGGGGGAGACTCTGAGGCACAATGTATGAACAATGCAATAAAGAATTTAATTATTACAGTTTAAAGTTTGTCACATCCTTCTGTGAGGCTAATCTGGTTGCAAAGGAGAAATTCGATTATTACCCGAGTCATGTAAACCCGGAGCTTTCCCTTTATCTGGTTACCCAAGTGCATGTAAACCTGTCGATCAGATTTCTAGGAAAATCAGATTTCATATTATTTAGTGAATTAATTTGGTGAGAGTTCACACAGAGGGAAATCGCTAAAATCCATGTAATTTATTAAGCATACCTTTGTGGACCTGTAGCTGTGATCTGTTTTGAGTTCTGAAGTGACTCGTATGTCACTTAGGCAAGCTTAGGGTGGAGTTCTTTGGACAGGTTTCTGTAAGAACTTGCAGATAAAGGAGATGTATTACTTGTGGTACAATGCATTCTGCTGCTGCTCCTGCTGCATTAGGGAACAAGCAGAAGCTTTACACACCATCTGTGCCATCATGCTGAGGTCTTAAGCTGCAGTCCAACTTGTCTTAACACTGTCTTGTGGTGTTACAATACACTGGTCACAGAAGGCATGCTGTGTGTGTGGGAAATGGAGGACAGTTAAACTGTTTTGCTCTTGGTTTGATCCAGCTTGAGGATCCAGGCATCATTTCAAGTTTGTATGGGCATTTGTCTTTCTTGTGGCATCACCTGACTTTTATAATGCTTTAGGTGATGGAGCATATCTTTAACAATGTTTAATACACATTTCAGTGGCAGTTTCTACAGCCCAAAGGCTTGCAGCATGAATATTGGGTAGTGATGTTATGAGGCTCTGCAAAGGACTGGTGTCTGATCCAAGAAGCACGTGTGACAAGAGGTGTAGACTTAAGTCACATGACTTGCGACTCGACTCGACAACATCGCAAACACTCAACTTTGACTTGGAATCAGACATGGGCTTTAAGAAGAAGAAAATTATGGCTATGAATATTTAATTTGTTCACCTCTTTTGGATTTACTGATTTGCTGACGTGAACAGGACTTGAAGATTAGGACAAGGGACTTAACTTGAGATTCGGGACTTGATTGTCAAGGCTTGTTTCTTAAAACTTCATGGCTGGTTATCACCTCTGTCTGTGACCATGAAATTAAACCCTGACCAAAAAGCAGATAAAATGGGAACTTTGAGCCATTGCGTGGTGCTGGCCATCACACAGACAAAATTGGCCCTGGCTAAGAGAAGAGAGACCAGATGAGGGGAATTATCGCTGTGGTGGCAACAGCGACCCTGCTCCCACCGCGACCCTAAATAGGCAAAATAAAATAAGTGGATTGTTAAATCCATAATGTTCACTGCCGCCTCACAAAAAGATGGTCCTGGGTCTAATCCCAGGGTAAAGCAGCTTGGGTTCCTTCTGTGTGGAGTCTGCATGTGCACCCCGTTTCTGTGTGGGTTTAGTCTGGGTTTCCTCCTACAGTCCAAAAACATGCATATTAGGGTGAGTGATTACTCTAAATTGGTATTGACTCACAAAAATGAAGAGATATTTCAAATTGTTGTTGCTGATAACGACGATAGCTCCATGATGTTGATAATGAGGGTAAATAAGCCAAACAAACCAACAAATTCTTGTACACCGTGCATTTTCTCTTGTCATTTCAAAAAACATTAGCTCCTCAATCATCATGGAACCATCACAACACTGAGGCATGCCGCTGTGATTATCAAAAATGGTTTCCTCTGGTCTGTACTATCAACATCAATATCATTCTGTGTGACTGTTATAGTGAACACAGGAACAGACATTTCTAGCAAATCCTGCAGGTCTTGATTTCTTAACTTTCATCAGCTTTGTACAGCTCTTGGCAGGATGCCCACACCTAGGAACTGTAGCAATTTTGGAATGTTGAAAAACCAGATCTTTAGATAACATATTCTGTCTTTTGGATTATTGTAGTTTCCTAATATAACAATATTTTGTTTAGTCATCCAGTGATGCACATCTTAGACCAGCATTAGATTTATTGTTTTATCAGTGGTACTGTGTAATGGCCCATATATTCTATATTATTGGCTGGTGGACCCACTCCATAGTAGCCTTTTTCACTGATCTTCATTCCAACCGTGTGAAAAATCTTCAGGACCACTTATTTTTAAATGATTTTAATGGTGATTATATTAAAAACAACAACAAAAAATGCTGTTTTTCCTTTCACTTTCGTGTACCACTCAGCACAGACATGTTGACCACGCGAGTAATCAATAGCCATTTTTGCATTAAGTGTTATATGAAGAACAAACAAAGCTTTTGCCTTTCGTTTTTTCATTTATCCTTAGCCTCTGTAAACATGTTATAATTGTTGTAGGGATTCATTAATGAAACTGAATTGTGTCGACTGAGAAGCTGCAATTTGTGCGTCATTACTTTCAACATCCCTAATCAAAAAGATGTGGCTTCCTGGCCACCCCACCTCTCATGCAATACTAAATAGATTTTACATTACTTGCTCTTCCTAAAGCAATCTCCTCCCTCCACTTCCTGTCAGACCTCTGGAGCAGATTGTGTTACTGTGGCTCCCACGGTGGCCCTTTAGCTGTTGGCACTCGTGGGTTCCTTTGACTTTGCGGCACCTAACGTTGTGTGGTTTTAGCTGTGAATATGGCGTGAAGACAAAGAAAGTGTGGGTGCAGAAAATCTTTTTGTAACCTCAGCGCTGGGGAAGGAGGCACGCTGTTGAGTATAATAAAGATTAGAAAAGAGTGTATGTGTGTTGTGTGTGTGTGTGTGTGTGGTGTGTACACAGAGTAGAGCATTTCACAGCTCAGGGTCCGGATGAAGCGAGGGGACGGAGTGAGTTTGCATTTCTGTCTACTGTTTAGAATGGGAAGCCTCACCGCTCAGCCTCCTGCTGCTCACAACTGGTGTCCCAGGGGTCCATGTGTTTAGTTTTTGTGACCTCAGGTTAGGGCTAAAAGGATGGTATTTGATCCAGTGTATATGAGTTTCTGAAACTAAATCACAAAAATCTCTAAACAGCCAATCATCTCGGTTACCTCAACAGCCAATCAATGCTGTGGGTCCGCCAGCTTTTCGGAGACAGTTCAGGCGTTCTTGCTGACTCATCTCCAAAGATGGACCTTTAATGGAACTGGGAATTTAAATGAGATCCTGAATAAGGCAAGAGAGGAACAATTACAAGCGTATGTCTATCAGTCATGTTTTCCATAACCCTGTATCTGCTCCGGTTTTGCAGTATCTGGTTATACTGGCATTTTAAGAAGCAAAAGGGGTGGCTTTTGAACGCTTTTTCCAGACAGATATGTGAGGCTGAATGGCCATCGTGCTGCTTCCCAAAGTGAAAGAGTTGCCTTTTCAAGTGTATACACATGCAAATACAGCTCAGCATATTGGTTAAGCAGTTTATTTATGACGCCAGATGTTTAGTGGACATTTGTACCTCAATTTCAAAAGCATAGAACTATTACTAATAAAAGATGGGCCTAGATTAGAGACTGATTCCAGTTACAGATTGGGTCAGTACAGACACCATTTCTAATTAGCATAGCCACAGGCACTTGCAATATGTTGCAAACCCATTAAATAAGAACTTAAAAAGTGTGTACCACCCGGGTACCTGGGTTTCATCGTAGCCTTTTCTGAACTTGCATTTTTGTATTTATTGTTTGTAAGTATCAGGTCAATTATACCATTCAATTATACCAAGTGTGGTTATGGCTTTTTCCTCTGTAGGCTCATAGCAGTATTGTATTTTGAATGGTTATTTTTCATTTCCATAAATTGTAAATGCACTGGTATTAGGAATGTTGTGTATATGGTAGTGTTCCACTCATGCTTTCATGGTTTCACAGTTCATTTTCACAGAAAATAGTCTTTGTATTTACAGTAGCATAAAAAGTCCAGTCAACATCCATTTCACAGAACATCCTGTTTCTCTGAATGTAATGCAGTCCTGTATATACATTGTCCAGGGTGTTTTTATTGGCTTCAGCCTCTGTAGGTTTTTATAGTCCATTTTTACAGCTTGTAATTTAATAGTCAGTGCAAAGTGCATCAACAAAAGTTTTCACTATTAGGAAGTGTTGATCCATCTTTAAGCAGTATTGATAAGACTTCAATCCTACTAGGATCCCACACACAGCTCTCTTCCAGTCCACTTCGTACCATTCCGCACCCCGACGGAACCCAGGCTTTATCGTATCCTGCCTGGTGCCAGCTGTACTGATATGCATGCACGATAACTTTCAGAATAACTAGCTCATCGCTTGTAAAGTAGGACTTTGGGTAGGCGGCAGCCTTCTTAAAACTGCGAGTCACATAAACTCCAGGTCCCAGCATTCCTGCAGAAGAACGAACAAAACCTTCATGTTTGATCTTAAAAGCGGTTTTTAGGGTTGTTCCATGGTACATGATGTGAATCTGCCCAAATTTGATCTCGCTGTACCTAAACAGAACAGGTTAAATGTGTTTAAAACTTTATACTCTCTATTATTATTCTCAAATCCACATGTTAATCAACGACTGATGGAATTCTGCCACTGTGCTACCTCGTAATTCAACCCAAAATGTATATATATACATATCCTTCGGCGTACAGTACTGTGCAAATTTCTTAGACCACTATAAGATTTGGTGTTTTAGCACTGGTATAATGACCCAATATAATATATTGTCAATAACGGGACCAAAAAATGAAAATTTGCATTTTTGCACTCAATAATACTCTTTTTAATTAATATCTTTTTCAATCTTTAAGCTTTAGCATATCTTAGCCTTTTCACCCTGTTCCACTTCTTGGCTGTTACCCTTTCAGAAAGACCTTTTTTTATCAAGCTTACTTGGACTGTAGAAGGTCAACTTGGCCAGATGCTGCTACTGCTCATGGCTTTTAAAGTTTTTTAATACTAAATACAAATTTACTGTATCTTATGTTTTTACTTTAATACAGAGACTGAGAAATAAATCTATATGGCAATTATTCCATTGCTAAAACAATAGTAAATTTAATCTAATGCTGACCTAAGACTTTTGAACAGTACTGTACAATTTGATTCGTTTTAACTTAGCCTTGGTTTCTGACAAAACTGCACTTGAGATATCAAATATCAAACATCAAATATATACTGATCAAAAAAATAAAGTTAACATTTGGAGTTACATTATGTTGTTTAAGTGTTTCCTTTATTTTGTCACATTTGATCATAAACAGAAGTAAAAACAAAAGCGCTTTTCTATGTAAAACCTACCTTTAAGCTACAGTACTTTTAAATACGGGGTATTAACAGAATTCCTCACTAAATGAGCAGCAGTTTCTTGGAAGTAACAAAATGTTTCTTTTTACCAAAGATGTGACTGTGAGGAGTAGTAAAATTACAAAGGGCTTAGTTGCCATCCCTTTTGAGCCCTGAACATGTTTTGGATAAAAGTCAGTCATTATAATATTGATTGTGATATAAATTACCCTTACCTTAAATACGTAAATATGTCTGCTCGACTGCATGCCATGTTGTGCAATGCTGCCTGACACGAATGTAGCTGTTTATCAGGTATTTTCCATTATATGTCTGACAAGTTGTGTAACAGTGACACAAAATGCATTACTGTCACTCCAAGCAACTATCAGAACATGCCATCAAACAACAATGCTTTTCTGTAGAACTTTGGAGGGAAAGATGAAAGAACACAGAGTACAGGAAATACAGAAGAATGTATAGAAATTACATTTAAAGATCAATATCCACCCTGCTTAAAAAGAGTTGCTGCTTACTGGTCAGTTCCATGTTGGAGCTGGTCTGGTCAAGGTTCAACTGGTGAACTTGAACGGTCTTGCTGATAAAGCTGGTTGACCAGCATGTCCGTGTCTAAAACTGATCCTCTTTTTCCACTGATTTTCATTCTAACCTTTGTGAGTTTCTCACCCATTTCACCCTGTTCCCCTTCCAAAAAAAAGTGGTTTCTTGTATTCTACCCTTCCATAAGAGTATTCCTGATCAAGCTTATTCAGACTGTAGTAGGATCAACTTGGCATCCTGTGAAAGGTGCCACATGCAGCTTTTTTTACTATAGCTTGCAGTTACTTTTAATGCTACATGCACATTTCAAGTACTTTCTGAAGGTTTATATATGTAATGGTGGCCTAAGACTTTGCTTTATTGGTTGTTTCTAGGTTGTATAAACAACCCACTTTTTTATGATTGTTAAATCTAGTAAAACATCACCTTTTCACAAAATCTTTTTATCATTCCCAATGACCCGTGACCTTTGGTCCATTAGTCCCTGGTCCTTCTGCCACCCTTAATTGAATTAAACAGGTGGTTAAACAAGACTACGTAAAATCAATGCAATATAGATACAAGAATAACTCGTTTTTAAATAAATCGTTTTTTTTTTTTTTTTTTGGTGTGTTGGGT
>JAUZSU010027776.1:0-10517 GCA_034780255.1 Parotocinclus maculicauda | reverse complement strand
CAGACTTCACACAGAAAGGACCCAGATCTCTCCACCCTGGTATTGAACCCAGGACCTTCTTGCTATGAGGCAGCGGTGCTACCCACGAGCCACCGTGCTGCCCGAGTACCCGGAGTAAACACACACAGACACGGGGAGGACATGCAGACTCCACGCAAAATAAAAGACCCAGGCCGCTCCACGGAGAGATTGAACCCAGGACCTTTTTGCAGCGGGGCTGCTTTGACTAGGGTCATTAAAACCTTAGTATTTTTTACGTTTTGTGTTTGGCACATTCACAAAATTGCACAAACACATAATCTATGATCTATGACATGCGACATGTGTGTAAGAACGAACACAAAACGGAATACGGGTGGGAGTATTCACATGCAAAAAATCTCTTCAGTTACGGTTGGGGAAAGGGTTAGGCATTTTGTGTTCATGTTAAAATTTGTTTTGGATTAAACTCAGTACTTATATGGATAAAAAATATTTGAGCATCGAATTAAGTGAAAAACGTAAATGAAATGTATGGTAACTGAACGTTATCATCGCGTTTCTGCACGATAACGTGACTTCGGCGTCCCTAGTATTTTATTTTGAAAAACACAACGTTTGTTGACAGTGCGGTAGATGAACTGAGGAGTTCCGTTTGAGTTGATTAATTCAGTAATGTCGAGTTGTTGGTGTTAGAGTGAAATTAATGAACATGTCTAAGGTATTTGAGCTGAAGCTAGAGGCTGAGTGCAGATCAGAGAGCTTCTGGTCGGCGGTGGATGTGTGGATACAGAAACCTCACGTGGTAAACAAGCGGCTGTGTTGAGCTACACTTGGGGAATATACAGGCGTTAATGAAGAGGGACTCGGAGCTTCTCTGTGTGAACTTACAGCCTGCACTGACCTGCAGCTACAGCTCATTTTCTCCTTCCTACACCCCACACACCAGACTGTACCAAACTGGAGTGTAGGGACAAGAACCATAATCCCTAAAGTCAATAGCAATGCACCAAAAAAATATAAAGACATTATTGTCAGAGGTAAGTATTAATGTGTTGTTTTACTCATTTTATGTGTCTCTTTGTTTTAATATATATACATATAATTGAAATATTTGTAAACTTGGTCTCCCATGGGTAGCACTGCTGCCCTACAGTACGAAGGTCCTGGCTTCTACCCCATGGTGGAGCGGCCTTATATCCTTCCTTTGTCTGTGTGGGTTTACTCTGGGTACTTCGGTTTCCTCCCACAATCCAAAGCCATGCATATTAGGTTATTCAATTACTCTAAATTGGCATTTATTTGAGTGTTGTTATTTTATATACATATCTTGTCTTGAAATACCCTTGTGTATGGATATAAACTTGTGTGGGTCGCTGAAATGGCCACTGATGCCGATAGAAACGTTAAAGAAGCCAATCAAAAAGCATAAAAAGAAATTGATATTTATGCAGTTCAACTTTTACAAGATTAGGCCAGACTTTTTTAATTGCTTGTTTCTCAGATGTCCCTACTTAAGAATCTACTGAGGAGGGAGGGGAAAAAAATAAAAATAAATCTTTCAGCACTTTTTAATTTCTCGAGGACTATGTGGAATCAATACAAGAAAGGAGGAAGAAATAAAAATAATTTTTTATTTAAAAAATTTAATTTTTTTCACCTACAATTAAATTTAAGTGAATCTGGAAAAAAATTAAATGAACAGAAGAAAACCGTTGGCCATCCACCGGAAGGCGGAAAAAGCTAAAAAATATTTAAAAAAAAAATTTTTTTTTTAAGCATTGGTGCTGCGGTGGATCCGAGAATATGATTGTTGGCGGATCCGCGAAACAAGCAATAAAAAAAGTCTGGCCTTATGTGGTGAAACCAATAAAACGTAATGTATTTTAAAAGCTTATTTGTTCCTGATTTATTTGATTTATTTATGTGGTGCCTGCAGTGAATTTGCTTGCCGTGTCCTGTCATTCTGTTCAGCAATTTGACTTTTTACTTTCATAATTTTAGTGAGCACAACAATATGTTACTGGGGTACGTTCACCAGTAAAGTGGTTCTGATGAAGCCCATGGTCCAATGAGTGGAACAAAATTGATTTTGCAATGTTAGGTTTAACTCTATTTTTTTGCCAAGTAGTGTATGCACTGAACTGTTTTAAGTTTGTTCAGAACTTAACTTTTACTACAGTAAGTGGTGCCACCATAACAGATATGTGCACTGACTGGTTAACACACAAGTCCCCTTCATATGACATGTTTTGTTGTCCCACGAGTTTGTAACCAGTCTCCTCAAGGCCCTAAAAATAAACCCTTGCACCTTCTCACTCCTGACTAATGATCATTTTTAAGAATGTCAATTGTATTATAAATTATTTCAGCACCATATAATTATATCATGTATTCAGTAACCTATGATTAATATCTTAGATCTCAATGGACAATCAGTGACTTTTCTGCCAATAGAAGAAGACGGTGATGGAAATATTATTCTAAAGGAAACAAATATATATCAGATCCAGCTTCAAATGAGGACCGATGACAGGTGAGTTCCTTACAAAACTACACTTCCTTTTTATGTTTGATTTCTTTCAACTTATATTTATTTGAAATGAATAATTGTTCTGCATTTAATATGCAATAGAATATGAATGTAATATAATTTTGTTTGATTACGTTCAGTTACTTGTACCTGGGTCTTTCTGAGAATGGGAGGGGGGGCTTTCTGGGTGGGGCACCATTGACAGATGGACTCTTTCAGGGAGTTTTTTGCCTGCCACTGTCGCCCTAGGCTTGCTCAACTTGGGATTGGCCTTTTAAAATAATGTTTTATTGTAAAGCTGCTTTGAGACAATGCACCGTTGTAAAAAGCGCTATATAAATAAAATTGAATTAAAGTGACAGATTGCTCAGAAAATTATTTTGCAACTTTTTTCTGTCAGCTGCACTTAACCATGCCAAACCTGCCAAAATGTACACAAATCTTTGTATGAGTCTGATTTTATATTTAGACCATAAAGATATTTCTCCAAGAGAAGACCATTGAAATACATGGTGTAAAGGTAGAGAACAACAGACAGACTACAATCTGTAATGTTAGAACTACAATGTGCAATTGTATACTGTAGGACTGCCGTAGCCTAGTGGTTAAGGTACTGGACTATAGACCTGATGGTCCAGGGTTCAAATCCCACCTCTGCCAAGCTGCCACAGTTGGGTCCTTAAGCAAAGCCCTAAACTCAGCATTGCTTTAATTGTAAGACTGTATCAATTGTAAGTCGCTCTGGAGAAGGGTGTCTGTTAAATGCCGTAAACGTAAACATGTATGGGAAGTGGATACGATAAAAATAGAAAATTGGTGTAGAAACAAGGAGGTTGTGCTTTCAGAGTTACGGTAGATGTTTTGTCAGCTCAAACCAATCTGTACATTCTCCATTTAACTTTGACATGCTTATCTACGAGGGATTTCCATCCATAGAACTGTTGGCCCTTTCAGGCGATTGCTGTAAACTGTACCCGAAGCTGCTGCCTTTTATCTGCATGTTTATATGCATTGCACTGTTGCCACATGATTGGCTGATGACAGGTGTTCCTAATAAAGTTCTCAGTGAATGTGAATGAGTACAGAAGTACATATTCCATATACATGTAGCAGTCTTCTCTAATTCTAATTCTTAACTTTCTACTTCCTTTGGCTAGGGTCCTGTCTCTCCATGTCCTGAGACCTGATGAATGGCACAGTGATGGTAAGGCCTACCCCAAACTGACCTGGCTTTCATCAGAAGTTCTTCCTAAACTGGCACGCTGGGCCACTGAGAGCAAGTCCACTGAGTTCAAGAATACACTGTCCCTTATTTCTGTCGAGAAATACAGCGTACTCTATCAACAGCTGAAAAACAAGTACAAAGAGATTGTGAAAGTAAAGAAATACAGATAATTTGGCAGCGTTGCATTCTGATAATTCAACTTAATTTTTCATTTGGTGTTTTTTGGTTTAGTGCATGTCAGCAATTGTTAGAAAATAACAAATATCCCAAAACTGCAAGAAGATTTAACCTAAGCTTGTTTTAGGTCTGGCCTGAAGTGACTGATCCTGAGAAATTTGTATTTGAAGATGTTGCCATTGCTACATATCTCCTGGTAGGTTTGAGATAAATCAGTTTTTCATCCGTTTGGTGTTTTTTCATTATGTTGCTTGTGTCTGTGTCCTATGTTTACATTTAATGTTGTTTTACTTTGTTTGGGTGACACGGTGGCCCGGTGGGTAGCATCGCTGGCTCCTGGGTTCAATCCCAAGGTGGAGGGTTCTTTCTGTGTGGAGTTAGCATGTCCTCCCCGTGTCTACATGGGTTTACTCCGGGTACACCTTTTTCCTCCTACAGTCCAAAGGCATACGTGTTAGGTTAATCGATTACTCTAAATTGGCATTGACATTTGTGTCTATAACTATTTCTGATATAACCTTGTGTGTGTCACTGGATTGGCCACTGATGACTTTGTTGTAGTATAATACTTTGAGGTTGTACTGCTTTGACCCAATGTATTCTGAGTTTATAATGATAAAGGAACCCAACCAGTCTTTTATGCTCTTGCAGGTTTTGTGGAGTGAAGAGAATGCTGAAAAAGGACAAACATCTAAACAGTCTTTTGTGGACCTTGGCTGTGGAAATGGTCTGCTAGTTCACATACTAAACAATGAGGGGGTATGTACTGGCTGTCATTTAAATTGTTTTCTTGTTAAGGTTTTCTTGTTAGGTGTTAAGATTTGTTAAGATATCACTTTACACCCCTGAGTCCAGTCTGCAGTTGACCTTTGCCATTCAGGTACTCCAATCTGCCAAGATTCATCTAGCATTAAACAGCAATGTCATGGGTAAATCCAGGTGAATAAGACATTGAAACCACCCAGCTTTGTTCCCATTTGCAATCATAGGCTGGATACCCTTCACATGTTCGTTCACACTCAGGTGCTGAAAATGCAATTGTGCACAGTAACCTTCATGCACCTGATAATCTGGGTTGGTTAGAATCTGATTTTGTTGGCTTAAGCCCTTACAGACTCTTGTTTTACAGCACCCTGGAAAGGGTATTGATGTGCGTAAACGGAAGATCTGGGACATGTATGGGTCCAGTACACATTTGGAGGTAGGTATACTGTATGTGCTATGGTTCTGTTCTTTATACGGGTATGCATAACTTACCATCCACAATATGGAATATGGTTATGGTTATGTGAAATTGCCTGCAACTTATAGTAGTGTGCTACTGATGATAGTGTGTGGTATGATCATATTAAAATTTTTTTCAGTCACTTAAAAAACACAGAAAATACAATATATTTGCATTTGTTTTTGCAGTACTCAAAAACTGAAATAAATCAGAAAACAGCTTTTATATGTTACTGTGGCAAGTATTTAGTATAACCTCCCCTTACCATTTTTGGAAGAGGGTGTAAAAGCTAAAATATGCCAAAACTCACAAAGATTAGAATCAAGATCAGTGGAAAATAGTATATGAAATGATACATCCAGCTTTAAAATGTTTAGATCCAGTCACCAACAATGGTACATGAGGTCACTATTATGTTATAAACTGTTATAAACAATTTTTTTGTGTCTTCTGCTATTTATTAACACTGGGCGGAAAGGTGGTCCCTGTGGAGCCCTGCAAGGAGTGGTGATGACAATTTCACTGCCAGCACCCACAACCCGTCCATTATTTCCACTAGGGATTTGTTTAACTTTAAGGACTCTAATAGTCCAATTGGAAAGCTATATACAGGCACTCTTCACTGGACCACACCAGACGAGTTATAATTAATAGACGAGGAATAATTGACATGGACACTGAAGGATGAGAAACAACTCAAAAACTTGAGCCGAATAATCATAATAAAGAAGATAATAAAACTTGAACAATAGTGTGCTGCTTTTTCATTTAAAAAAAGCAAGGCACACAAAGGACTTTACGGATACAGTCCTTTTTGACAGCTGATGCTTGCATACCAGCTGTGATGCATATGCCCATAGTGCTGCAGGGTTTAGTGCTGTAATAGCCAGACTGTGGAGCTACAGAGCCTCCTCAAGCATCAAGAAATTGAGCACAGACACAACACTTGCCTTGGACTAAAGCAATTAGCCCCAGTTTGCTGCAAACCACACCTATGTTTAAATCACACCTGGCTACATGCACCTGGTCTGGAAGACAAAAGCCAGCTGGAAAACTACAGAAACAGAGAATGAACTGCTTCAGTGCTCAGAGCTCACTCGTACCTGGAGTGCAGACCCATCCAAAAAGTTACAAATTAAACTTGACTATTAGTCAAGTCATATAATTTATTAGTTCTTATATTGCTAATTAAATGATCAGTGCTAAATATTTTAACAAATAACACATCTGTAAGGCCATGAGTAGCTGGCTATATCATATTGTCACGTTGTAATGTTTTGGCGCAACGTGGTGTATTATTTTTGGCAATGCTCAGCACACACTTTATTCTGGAGTCAGCTTGCCACTGATATATCTGTTTTAATGGGAAAGAACATTCATCTTCATCACAAGATCTATTCAATTTGTTTTTGTTGTCATAAAATCTGTTAGTGGCTTTAACAGCTGCAAAACTGTTATTAGGTAAAAGTTGTCCATTGAGCAGTCATGTTTGGGCCCTAATTGCAATTTGTTAATTCATTCATTCATTGTCTTATCCTAGCTGCTTATACTAATCAGGGTTGCGGGAGAGCCGGTGCCTAGTCTGTGGCACAGGACCAAAGCCAGAGACATCCTGGACAATATGCCAATCCACCGTAGTCTCATACACACATGTAAACACTGAGGGTGCTTTGGAAACAACAGCTAAGCTAACACACATGTCTTCGGAATGTGGGAGGAAACCGGAGTACCCGGAGAAAACCCACGCAAGCACGGGGAGGACATCCAGTGCAGTAACAGTTCTAATCACTGCACCACCATGCAGTAGAGAATTATTCTGCCTTTGCAAGTAAAGTTACTTGTCACCTCCTACTGAACCTTTATTTTTAATCTGTTATCATGCTTTCCAGCATGAATAGCCAGGCATAAGTCTTTCCAGCATAAGTCAAGCCAAATCGCATCCTATGTTTACTTTCGTAGGGAACATTCTCTCAGAGAAACAATTTGTTTAAAATGTGCTTTTCATATTACAAAACATTCTTGAGCTTCCCAAGAGTGAAACAGCTGGATTATTTATATTGGCGTGCCCTGAATGGAAGCACTGGGGTTATGCAGTGCCTTGACCGATGGGACTGAGTTGCTTTTAGGATGAGTGCTCATGTATAAGTGGATTCCCTGTAGTGTAGAGACATCGGTAAATGATGTGGTGTGTGCTGGTGCATTGATGCATTCTGGGAAAAAAAATATGCGCATCACAAGTCGTTTCTCAGAGTATGGAAAGGTTAAGTTTTAAAAAGGCTAAGTTTCATATGGATACTTGTAGAAGCCTTAAATTTGAGGGTTTTCCGATTGGTGATTTTTAAACAATAATTGAACTGGATATTTAGAAAATATGTGACCAAGTAGTTTTTCATCTCTGTGAGCTATCAGATGATCCCTCAAGAAAAGTAACAGGACAAAAAAAAATAATTTAATTCTTAATTTAATTCTGAGAAAGAAATTGTGTCTATTAGTACAATAGGATAATCCTTTGTCATGTGGAACTTTAACTGGGATCATTCAAGCACATCAGCTGCTTCTTTTTCTATTTTTAGTTCGAGACAAGTGACTCTCAGTGTCATTACATCTCTAGTAGCCGATAATGAAATGCACGGGTGTCTCTTGTCTATTTCAGGAAAAGGCAATCACACCCAGTGCTGATTTTCTCTTCCCTGAGACAGACTGGCTGATTGGAAACCACTCAGATGAGCTTACACCATGGATCCCTGTTATAGCAGCCAGGCAAGTCATCAGTGCTGTAAGATGAGTTTGAGTGCTGAAGTGCCTTCTGAGCTCCACTAAATGAGCTAAATAAGCACTAGGTAAAACTTATTGATTGTGCCTGTGGTGCCATAGTTAATATCCTAAACAGTAATCACTGCGTGGAAACAACTTGAAAATGACCCCAGTTTATCTGGAAAGGTCAGTGTGAGGTAATCATCTGTGGCTTTAAGAGCAATGTAAGTATATATGAAATATGAACATTGAAGATCAGTTGTATGTGAAGTATATTAGTGTTTTCTCTTGATATACAGAAGTTGTTCTTTTCATCCAGATGAAGTTGGATTAGACACTAGGTGGAGATCTTTAGCTTGGGGTATAACGTGATATTTTGGGCTTTGTTACTTTTTGAAAATTGGTAGTGTGACTAGCCAAACAGTTTGACCATTTCATTTGTCTTATCCTTCTCCCTTTTTTACTTGATCAAATTATTCCGGATAGTTTTGTGCTTTTTATTTTTATTTTTTTTTTCTAAATTGATAATTTCCCTTTCATACCCACTTAATCCAATTTAGGATCGTTGCGAGCTGAGACCCAACTGGCAGCACAGGGTGCAAGGCAGGAACAAACATTAAACAGTGCATCCGTCCATCGCAGGGAACATTTGTGCACTAAAACAAAAACAAACACACACACAGATTAGGATACTTTAGACACACTATGTGACTAGCACATTGACTTTATTGAATGTGGGAGGAAACATGGAAGAACACCCCTACAGACATGGGGAGAACATACAAACTCCACATAGAGTCCAGCCTGGGATTCAAACAGACTATCTCTGCTACACTACTGAGCTGTCCATTTTTGAAATTGAGTGTTCTCATTGCATTTCCATGCTTCATGTTTTCCAGCTAACTTGGATGTGAGGTAAAACTTTTCTTTCAGTCTTTAGGCTTAAAAGAAACCAAATATATAATCTGTGTTATGATATTATTAGGATTTTCACGAGTACAGACAGCCTTTCTAATTATAAGGTAGATCTTCATTTGTGTGTATACAGATCATCCTACTCTTGCCGCTACTTTGTGCTCCCCTGCTGCTTCTTTGACTTCTGTGGGAAGTACCAGCGCAGACAGTGTAAGAAATCTCAGTACAGAGAGTACATCGACTTCATCAGTGAGGTCAGCACAGCATGTGGCTTCAAAACAGATGAAGACTGCCTCAGGATTCCTTCCACCAAACGGGTAAGATAAACCAACTATCTTTATAACGTCTTTCTTCAAATTAAATATTTAGATTTTTTTCTAATTATTCTCTTCTAATAAGGTAGGTTTTTTTTAAGTCAGCCAATAATGAACTAGAAAGAAAATGTGTGACTGATAAAAATGCATGCTGCTTAGTCTTAATTCACAGAGGGTTGTAGGATTAAACCTTATGAATTGACATGTCTAATGTCTAATTAATGTCTCGTTGATAAACAATATTCTAAAAGAGGTCTAAGATGATGCAATACTGAACAATCATCCTTTTTCCATATTCCACATCTTCTGGACAGTGTACATAATTTTTAGGTCATTTTGAAATATGTGAAATGTGAAACAGATGCTCTGGCAAATGCAAAAATCCATGCTTCTTAGCGACCAGAGCCCAAAATCTCAGCTCATTGCATCATGCTTTTCTGCAGGTTTGCCTAATTGGGAAGAGTAGGAGTTATGAACAGGCTGAAGAAGAGCTGGCAGAAGTGAGAAGGGTAGACTTCATCAGGACACAGCAGGCCTCGTACACCAACTCAACTAATGTCACTCAGAAAGAACACATTGTACCTTATCAGCACCGAGATGCAGAAATCATTAAAGCAGGACATGACTGGGGAAATGGCTTCCAGCCAAGGGAGAAAACAGAGACAGTGAGAAACTGTGCAGCTCTCCCAAGGGACATTGTAGATGATGTTGTTCTCAAGGTAGCAACGGCCTTGTTGGGACTAACAGAAGAGACAAGAAGGGAGGAGGAAGAGAACAAGGCAGAGCCTGAAAGAACTAAGTGGAATGCAGGAGGTGAGAAGAGCATGGCAATTCTTTTACTGAGAGCTATGAGTCATAGCCTGTTCAGAGTAGTTTTCAGATGAAGATTGCATTAGTTAAAGAGCCATGAAGGAACATATAATTAGAATGTGTGACTGTGAAAGTGGATATTTTAGTATCTGATTTTCTGTCATGTAAGGAAGTGAATTCATAACAACCAATACACAGTCCTTAACTTAGGAAACCCATTTTTATTTTAGTCTCCAAAACATAATACAGTCGATTCCGGTTAATAGGACCACCAGTTAATGGGACCAGCAGCTTATTCGGACCAAATACCAAAGTATTGAAACAAATCCTATTATATACAGTGCATCCGGAAAGTATTCACAGCGCTTCACTTTTTCCACATTTTGTTGCTTTACAGCCTTATTCCAAATTGTATTAAATTAATCTCTTTCCTTTAAATTCTACACAAAATACCCCTTTATGACCATGTGAAAAAGGTTTTGAAAATTTATTAAAATTAAAAAACAATGAAATCATATTTACATAAGTATTCACAGCCTTTGCTTAATACTTTGTAGAACCACCTTTGGCAGCAACTACAGCCTC
>JAUZSU010027765.1:0-10517 GCA_034780255.1 Parotocinclus maculicauda | reverse complement strand
GAAGGAGGAAGAAATAAAAATAAATTTTTATTTAAAAATAACATTTATTTAACCTACAATTAAATTAAAGTGAATCTAGAAAAAAATGAAATGAACAAAAGAAAACCGTTGGCTCTCCACCGCAGGGCGGAAAAAGACAAAAAATAATTATTTATTTATTTATTTTTATTTCAACCATTGGTGAAAAATTTGCAAAAATTTGTATTCTTTAAATATGTTTGTCGGCGGATCCACGAAACAAGCAATAAAAAAAGTCTGGCCTAATATTTTAATAAAGAGACGAAGAAAGAATGAGTTACGGTCGTTAAACCTTTATTTATTTTTATTATATAAAACTTATTGTTATATATTATATATATATATATATATATATTATATATTATTTTATTATATAAAACTTTATTTATTTCTTTATTTACTTGCAAATAGTGACCATGGAAGATCTCCAGCCTTCACAAAATTAATATTTATTAGATTAAATTTAGGGTTTATTTAATTTTTTTATTTATTTTGTTATTTTTTGGAAGACATGCTGATTAGGAACCAATAACCTGATCTGATTATGTATTATAAACACACGTTTTAATAAATACCACCAATTAATTTAAATAAAATATCCCTAAAACAGATTTCTAATGCATGGCTTCACATTTTATTATTTATTACTTACTAAAAATGGGACCAGTTTTCATAGTGTAAGTGAAAATCACGTGGTTAATCCGCTGACGCTGTTTCCCTCTGCTGGACAGGTGTGGTATTACACTTACATAAGGGGTATTGAAGATACTTGAGGTGTAAAATCGGAGGTTTTGCTTCCTAATGACACAAAGGTGAGATAAAATAATACCATTTAAACTCTTTACTCTTTAAAATGAGCAAATCAAACAGAAAACAAAACAGATTCAGTTTAAGATCAGACGAGCTTTTACTGGCTAAAGAGAGACATAAATGAGCTCAGCTTAACGATCTGCACGTGCCACTGATTAGTAAAGATAAGGGTATTATCCCCCTGGTGGACAGGTGGTGTATTACAGCCAGTGTAGGGCACATTCAAAACACAACAGAGTAAAGATTAGAAATAATAATAATAATTAAAAAAAAAGAGTTACGCATTTACGGAATTTAACTAGGATGAATAAAAAGCAGTAAAAAAAAACCCCAACAGTTTAAATAAACAATGATAAAATAATAATAAAATATATTCATTAAGAAAAGTGAAAAGTGATTATTTTACAGACCTGTCTGTCTTTTTTTTTGTTGTTTTATTGTTTGTTTGTTTTCTTCCTTCCTTTTTGATATATCTCTGTCTGTCTTTCTTTTGTTTTATATTTATTGTTTGTTTGATGGTTTCTTTCCTTCTTTCTAGTTTGTTTCTTTGTTGTTCTGTGTTTCTTTTTCTTTCTTTATATCTGTTTTCCGTTCTTTTCTTCTCTATTTGTTGTTTGTTTGTTTTTTATGCCTACTTTCCTTTACATCTTTCATTCTGTTTTTTTTCCATCTGTCTTTCTTTTTTTCTTTCTTTTTTCCTTCCTTTCTTTTCTTTCTTTCTGTTTATCTTTCTTCTATTTTTTCTATCTTTTTTTTCTATTTATTTCTGACACGCCTATCTATCAGTTTCTCTCTCTATTTTTTATTTTCTTTCTGTTTATCTTTCTTTTTTCTTTCTTTCTTTCTGTTTATCTTTATTTCTTTGTTTATTTCTTTCTATTTATCTAATTTTTTTTCTTTCTTACTTTCTTACTTTCTGTTTATCTTTATTTTTTTCTTTCTTTCTCTCTTTCTTTCTCTCTGTTTATTTATTGACACGCCTATCTATCAGTTTCTCTTTATATTTTTTTCTTTCTTTTGATCCCTAATCCACCCGTCACACGGTTTTGATTCGAATTAAAGGGGAATGTTTTGTAATTATAAATCATTAATCTTAATTAGACACAGACGATTCGAGGTTTATAAAGATTGTTCATGATGATCAGATCAGTGAGAAACAGAAAGCTTTCATGGCTTTTATAGAAGGTCCTGCATGTGAAGAAAAAGCTCCCGGTCTGTACGGTCTGTAGTGCCGCTGTTGGGCTTCTCAAACCTTTAGTCGTGCAGCTACGCTACAGGAATAACTATTCCTCTCTGGAGGAGGGAAGGTGATCAGCGTTATCTCCAGAAACTTTTTGCTACACATAAGACGTCCTGTAGCTGTAACACGGAGGCGTCCAAATACTTTTGTCCTTCTATTGTAGTGTTCCTGGAGGGTTTGTTTTGGTTTGTGGATGGCTCGTCTTCGTTTCAGTTGCTCTGATTGATATGATTAAGTACTAAACACAGCCGTCTGCCCGTCTGCCCGTCTGCCTGGTGCCCGGCCGATAATCAGCCCGTCTGCTTGGTTAGAACCCCATGCTGGGCTAAAAATGACTTGGTGTAGAATCAGACGGCGGGGGGTTCATGAGATTTGGGAAGGTTTCATAATAACTGTGCTATCGGCTCTCCGGAGGAACAGCGCCGGATAGTTCTGGTACCGTCACTGTACCGCAAACAAGGAACCAAAGGATCAGACCCATGATCTGAGGGGGAGGAGTCTGAACTACACTGATGATTAGACTGAGATGTTAACGATTAGAGTGAGGATTAGATTAAAGCCGGGTTAGAGAAAGCTCAGCTTTAGAGCCGTGCTGTAAGTGGGGAGGTTTTACTTTTCTGCATTAATGCTGCCAGGGCACTGTGCCAACCCCGTGCCAACCCCGTGCCAACCCCGTGCCAACCCCGTGCCAACACAAAGTCTGGTTATTAAACTTTCTTCTTCATTTTTATCCTTCCTACTTTCTTTCTGTTTGACTAAAATTATTTATTTTATTCAGTCTTTTTTTATCTTTCTTCTTTCTATCCCTTTTTTCTTTTTTATCTTTATACCTGTCTTTATTTCCTTCTTTCATTTATTCCTTTTATTTTTGTAATTCTTTCTTACTTTGTCTATTTTATTTTTTCTGTCAATCTTTCTGTTTTTCTTTTTCTTTCTGTAGAACTGTCTCTCTTGTATTTCTTTCTTTCCTCTTTACTTTTTATGGTTCTTGCTGCCTATTTTTCTTTCTGTTTATTTGTGTTTTTTTTTCTTACTTTCTTTCTGTCTGTCTATGATTATTTCTTTTATTTAGTCTTTCTTTATTTTCTTTCTTTCTGAATACCTGTCTGTCTTTTACTGTCTTTTCTTTCTATATGTTTTTTTTTCTTTTTTTTCTTTCTGATCTTTTTTGTATTTATTTATACCTGTCTATATTTCCTTCTTTCATTTCTTTCTTCCTTTTGTTTTTGTAATTATTTCTTACTTTCTGTCTATTTTCTTTTTTCTGTCAATCTTTCTGTTTTTATTTCTCTTTCTTTCTGATATTTTTGGTATGTTCTGTATATACCTGTCTATAATTGTTTCTTTCTTTCAGTTTTTCTTTATGTCCTTTTTTTCTGACGACTCGTCTGTCTGTATTTCTTTTTTCTTTCTATTTCTTCTTCATCTTCTTCCCGTCTGTCTATTTCCTTCCTTCCATTTCTTTCCGATTTATTTTTGTATTTCTTTATACCTATATATATATATATATATATACACACCTTCCTTGCATTCTATTTTCTTTTTTTGGCTATCTTTCTGAGTTTATCTTTTTTCTGTCTTTCTTTTTTCTTATTTCCTTTCTTTCTGATCTTTTTCGTATTCCTTCATACCTGTATATATTTATTTCCTTCATTCAGTCTTTCTTAATTTAATTTATTTCTATCATTCTTGTTTTTCTTTCTTTCTTCCTTACTTTCTTTTCTTTCTTTCTGTCTATCTTTCTTCTATTTTTTCTATCTATCTTTTTTTACTATCTTTTTTTTCTATTTATTTATTGACACGCCTATCTATCAGTTTCTCTCTATATTTATTTTCTTTTTGTTTATCTTTCTTTATCTTGTTATTTTTTTCTTTATTTTTTCTCTTGTTATTGCTTTCTTTCTTTTTGTTTATTTATTAACACGCCTATCTATCAGTTTCTCTCTCTATTTTTTATTTTCTTTCTGTTTATCTTTCTTTTTTTCTTTCTTTCTTTCTGTTTACCTTTATTTCTTTGTTTATTTCTTTCTTTTTATCTTTATTTTTTCTTTCTTACTTTCGTTCTTTCTGTCTTTTGTTTTTGTAAATTTTTTTTTACTTTCGGTCTATTTTCTTTTTTCTGTCAATCTTTCTCTTTTTATTTCTCTTTCTCTTGTATTTCGTTCTTTCCTTCTCACTTTTTATGGATCTTACCGATCATTTTCTTTCTTTGTTTCAGTCTTTCTTTATTTCTGCTCTATTTTTCTTTTTCTTTCTCTTCCTTTCACGTCGTATCTCCCCCGTTCTGAGGTTTAACCATTATGCTCTCGTACAGATGAGAAAAACATCTGTAATATTTGAGGAAAGAGACCCTGGAACTGATTTAGGGATCTGTGTGGTCCTGGCCCTCGTTAGTGAACATAATGAGAATCTCGTTTTTAGAACACGCCTTTAGATTGATGTAAAACATTCACTCGCAGCAGAAGGCTAAAGTATTTGGACGCTTATAGATCCAGAGCGGACCGTTCTTAATCCTTTGTGCTGATGATTTATTTGGGTTTTGGCTCGGGGTGCCTTTGGCTTATTTCTTTAGACACGTTTGAATCCAACACCGACCGTACGCTGTCCAGGAACAAAGCAGCATCCAATCACAAAGCTCGCTCCTGTAGCCAAACATTTTACTGTGCTTTTTTTAACCAAAACGTCTCGGTGGTCTCCTGCTAACTTCAGATCCAGCTTTTGTACAAACCTGACATGTTCTGCATTGTGTGTGTGTGTGTGTGTTTTTGTTATGGTTTGTGTTATGATATGACAGGTTTTCCCAGATGTTTTAGCAGTAACGCTGTGAGATAAAACGCACACGTCTTACACACTCGGGACCTAAACATCCCCCAAATATTACTAAATATAACATGTACATCGTCTTACAGACACGTTATGTGATTCTAAAATCTCACTGTACTTTTCTGCATTAATGCTGCATCACAGAAGAGGAAATGACCTTTAAAAAAGGGTCCGGACCCGACCCCGACCCGTGATTAGACCCTGGCTTTTGGACTTGTTCCTCATAACAGTCTGGATTCTCCTTTTTTAAAATCTATAGTCCAAAAAAGATCTGTAATCCTGAGTTCTTTCTTGTATTTCTTCCTTTTTTTTGTATTTCCTTATTTATTTTTCTTTCTATCCTTCTTTCCTGTATTTCTTTTTTTCTTCCATTCTTTTTTATTCTTACCTTCTTTGTCTTTCTTTTTTTATTTGTTCTCTTTTTTTTTGTCTGTTTTTATTTCTTTCTTTCTTTTCTTATTTCTTACCTTGGTTTTTTTCTTTCATTTATTCTTACCATTTTTTCTCTCTTTTTAAAAGTTATTTTCCTTTTTTCTCTTTGTTCTTTCTTTCTTTTTGTATGTCTTTCTTCCTGAATGCTGAATCTGACTTTTTGGTGCATTTTCTTTATTTTTTTTAATATAAAATATAACCTAATTTCTGTGGGCAGCATATCTTTATTTATATATTATTGTTATTTATATATTTCTTTCTTTCTTTTTTTCTGTCTGCCTCTTTCTTTCTTGTTTTATTTTTCTTTCTTGCCTTGTTTCTGTTTGGTTTTTTAAAATTATTTTTTGTCTGTTTTTTCTTGCATTTCTTTCTTTTTTAAATTTATTTTTATCTTTATGTTTATTTTATTCTTCTTAACCGTTTTTTTTTTTTTATTCTTTCTTTTTTTTGTATTTCTTTCTTTCCTGTAAAATGTATCTTTTTGCTTTCGTGTCTATTTTTATTTCGTTCTTCCTGTCTGTCTTCCTCAAATTCTTTCTTTCTTTATATATATATATCTCTTTATTTATTCCTGTTTATTTTTCATTCTTTCTTCCTCACTGTCTTTCTAAAATTCTTTCTTTCTATCTTTTTTTCTTACATTCTTTCTTTCTGTCCTTCTTTTCTTACCCTTTTTCTGCCTGCCTCGTTCTTGTTTGTATTTCTTTCCTTCTTTTTATAAATTCAGTATATTTTCTTGCTTTCTTTTACTTTTTCGCCAGTCTGCCTGTTTTTTTCTTTGTATTTATTTCTTTTTTGTATTTCTTTATTTATCCCTGTCTATTTTTTCTTTCTTTCTATCTGACAGCTTATTTTTATTCTTTATTTCTTTCTGTCTTTCTTCTTTTTTCTTCTTTCTTTTTGCCCTTTTTCTTTCTCTCTGATCTTTCTTAGGGAAAACTTGTTTATAAAGATTTAGTGATAAACTGGAGGGAGTTCCTCTGATCACCTTTACTCTCGGCCCTTCCTGGAACCAAATCAGGATTAGAATCCCCTCTTTATTTGGTTTGGTTTTTTAGACGTTAAACACCCGTAGCTCTTTAATAAGAAATAAGAACTTTATATAAAACATTAAATTCTCATGTGATGTTGCAGTAGAAAAGTCGTTAAATCTGGGCTGTTTTGCTGAGAACATTTGAGGCCTGAGGCTCGTCTCTAAGCAAGGCCACTCCAGTCATCCTTCTGCTGTGTGTGTGTGTGTGTGTGTGTGTGTGTGAGATTTATTTTCCTTTAGTGGCTCTTAATCTCAGCTCTCTGAGCATCGGCCTTTATACACTCACATCTCAGTGCAGTGGAAACTAAATTATACACAGAGGCGTCCAAATACTTTTGGTTATTTACGGTATAAAAACTTTACCTGTGATCTTAGCTTAAAAATAAAGATTTGATTACTTTTTAATCATACAGTGAGAAGGTTTGATTCTTTCTTTCTTTATTCCCATCTATTTTTACTGACATTCTCTCCTTTTTTTTCTCAGATTTCTTTCTTTTTTTGTATTTCTTTATTTATTCTTGTTTATTTTTTTTTCTCCTTATTTCTAGCTGCCTTTTTTTTCTTTGTATTTCATTTTTTTTCTGTGTTACCTTTCTGTCTGTCTTTTTTTCTTTCAATCTTTTTCTTTTTTTCGTTTATTTGTTTTCCAGTATTTCAGCATTTTTCTTTCTTTCTTCTCATATTTCTTCTTTTTTTGTCTATCTGAATTTCTTTTTTGCATTTCTTCATTTCTATTCTTTTTTCTATCTTGTATTTTATTATTCTTTTACTCTATATTTCTTTCTGTCTGCCTCTTTCTTTTCTTTTTGTGTTTTTTTCTTGGTCTGTCTGTCTTTCGTTCTTTTTCTTTTTGTCGGTTTGTTTTTCTCTTTTTTATTCTTGTATTTCTTTCTTGTTTGTATTTATTTCTTTCGGTTTATTCTTCTTTCTGTCCTCTTGACTGTCTCTCTGTTTGTATATCTGAGCATTTCTTTCTTTTTCTTTCTTTCTTTGTTTCTCTCTTTTATTCCTGCATTTTTTGTATTTTTGTCTATTTTTCTTTCTTTCTTTTTTTGTCCATCTCACTTTCTTTTTTTTTTTTGCATTTCTTAATTTTTATCCAACTTTTTATCTTTATTTCTTTCATTCTTGTATTATATCGTTCTTTTCCCCTTTATTTCTTACCTTCTTTCTGGTTCTTTCTTTTTTGTTTCTATTTCTTTATTTCTTTCTGCATATTTTCTTTCTTTGTTACCTTTTTGTCTGTCTTACTTTCAATCTTTTTCTTTTTTGTCTGTTTGTTTTTCTCTCTTTAAATCTTTTATTTCTTTATTTTTTATTTATTTTATTATTTCTTACCTTATTTTGTCAGTCTGTTTTCTCTTTTTTATTCTTGCATTTCTTGACTGAATTTCTGTCCTTCTTTCTTGTATAAAATCCTTCTTTTTTTCTTCATTTCTTCCTTTTCTAGCTCTAAAGAAACAAAGATTAAACTCTTAAAGAAAAGAGAATCACTTTAAGAAAAGAAAGTCCTGACCGAGGCGGCCACTTTATTAGAGACACCTTCCCTTTTACCATCGGCACTAAATGACTAAAATGAATTGGAGACTAAAAATAAACCAAAGCTCATCTGATTCTGATTCTGATTTTAATTCCCTTTAAACCAGTATTTTTTCCTTTTAGATGGAGGTTTGGGTTTATGGAGTCTTAAGCTTTTTCTTTGTCTGTAATAAACGTGTGGATGTGAGGTTTTTTGGCTGTATTTGCTGAGCAGAAGGATTTTAAATGAAAGTAATTGTTAAATTGTTGGATAAAGCGTTGGGTTACAGTCTCTGTCCCTCCGTCTCTTTTCTCTCGCTCTCTAGGTGCAGCCTAATTAAACTCAAACAATGGGGATATTTGTTCAGCTTTAACAAGGTGTCTACTCTGTGTGTGTGTGTGTGTGTGTGTGTGTGGGGAGATTAAACATCTCCCAGTTTGTAGCTGCTGACAGTCGGGAGGTGAGTGATGGCGCTCTCTCTCTGAGCCGTTAAACAGATGTGACGTGGACGAGCGTTTAATATTTCCCCGACGCTCCAGAGAGACTTTAATTATGGAAATTCAATTAAAATCCAGGTGTAAAAACCTTTTAAAAATAACGCTCCATGATCAGATTTCTTTATTTATTTATGCTTAGTTTCTTTCTTTGCTACCTGTCTGTCTTTCTTTCATTCTTTCCTTTGGTTTTCTCTCTTTTATTCTTGTATTTATTGATTTCGATCTATTTTTCTTTCTTTGCTCTTAAAATTCGACTAAAATCCAGGTGTAAAAACCTTAAAAAAAAAAAAAAACGCTCCATAATCGTCACAGGAAAAAAACTAAACTCAAAACGTTGAGCTCAGATTTAAAAATACCCCAAAAAGGTGGACGTTTATATATTTTACCCAGCCAGTAAAAACAAGCGCTTAACGCAAATAAAAATATAAAATTATACAAAAATAAAAGTTCTCCCACTCTAAAGGTTTTCTTTAAACCAAGACTGAGGAAAAAAAACACACTATTTACGACCCTGGGTCCATTTCTGCTTTAAAATCAGGATGACCAATCAGAGCCCGGTTGCCGGGCAGAACAGCTCATACAGTGTATAAGAGGCTGATTATATAAACATGGATATTAAAGAATATCTGTAGTGGAATAAGCTAACGGTTTTCTTCTGTTCATTACATTTTTTCCCAGATTCACTTTAATTTAATTGTAGGTTAAATAAATGTTATTTTTAAATAAAAATGTATTTTTATTTCTCCCTCCTCAGTAGATTCTTAAGTAGAAACATCCGAGGAACAAACAATTAAAAAAGTCTGACCTTAATCCAACACGTCTTTTTGTTCACAGAGCAAAAGATCTTGATCAATGAGAGAGTGGAACCATTCCATAAAAAGTCTTCTCCAGGACGTCCCAAACACTTTCCACTGGGTTCTGGTCAGGAAGGCATGGTTGGCATTGTAGTCCTGGACTATGCCCGTGCCATCAGGTGGTATAATTTGGGCACTCGGCTCCTCTGCCGCCTCATTATAAGACCAAATAAGGTCACTCCCTCAGACCATTACACCTCCTGGCACCAGAACCTGGATCATCAGATAACATGACCTTCTTCCACCTTCTCCAGAGTCCAATCCTTATCGTTCCTACCAAAGCTCGGGTCTGCAGCAGTCGTGTGATTTATAAAACACACCACAAGAGACGAGAAGTCAAAAGTTGCTCCTGCTAGGATCAAACGTATTAAACAAATAAGTAGAAACATCCACTGGTATTACACCACTAACCACTAACCACTAACCACTAACCACTAATCACTGCACCAGTCCAGAGTGGGTGGAGTCTTAGGACACGCCCCCTCCCTCGTACCTTCCCCCTGTTACTGAGGTCGTTTCTGTTTTGTAAACCTTTAGTACAAACTGGATTCTTTACATTTATCTTCCAAGCCTCCCAACCTGGTTTGGTTTGCTTCCTTAGAACATTTAGGGATTTTCCTTGCCACTGGCGCCCTAGGTTTGCTCAGTTTGGGACTGGCCTTTGGTTTTTAGAAGCTGCTTTGAGACGATGCTGCATTATAAAAATAAATCTTCAAATCGGACTCGACTTGTTTGGGAAAACGTGGATGAGCTTGTGAATAAGAACTTTTTTTTTTTAATCATTCTTTTATTTATTACGTCATTTTTTTTTAAATTCCTTTTTCCTGTTATTTTCGACTCCCTTTATTTCTCTATTTTCTTTATTAAATTCATCCCTGTTTTTTATTTGTTTTTCTTTCTTTTTGATGCTCGTCTTTGTCTGTTGTTTATTTTTCTTTCTTTGCTTTTCTGAAACTTTTCTTTTTTTTCTTTCTTTTTTTCCCCATAAATCCACATCTTGTGCTTTTCTTTTCCTTCCTTCATTTCTTGCTTTCCGTAACTTTTTTTTATTTTTTATATTTATTTTTTTTTTACTCGTCCCACAATGTTCCACAATTTTCTCCTCGTTTCTTTCTTTCTTTATTTCTTTCTTTCTTTTCTGATACCTCCAGTATTTACTACTTCATTTTTCTTTATTTATTTTGTTCTTTCTTCCCTTTTCCTTAACTTTTTTTTGATAAATATAACATTTTTTAGTCTGTATCCATCCATTATTCTTTCTTTCTGTTTTGATAACTTTAGAACAGTCGAT
>JAUZSU010027754.1:0-10518 GCA_034780255.1 Parotocinclus maculicauda | reverse complement strand
GGGTAGCACTGCTGCCTCACAGCAAGAAGGTCCAAATAAAAAAATCTTAAAGAAGCCAAATAAACAAACAAACATTGATACAAGAGACAAAGGCAACCTCAGAGTGGAGCAGCCTGGGTCCGTTCTGTGTGGAATCTGCATGTCCTTCCTGTGTCTGCGTGAGTTTACACCGTGTACTCCGGTTTCTTCCCGTAGTACAAAGACATTTGTGTTAATTGATTATGCTAAATTGACTTAAGCATATAAATATGACTAGTCTTGTGATAACCCTGTGTATATATGTAACTTTTGTGTGTCGCTGAAATGGCCACTGATGCTGATAGCAACATTAATTAAACCAAATAAACAAGCAAACTAATTAAGCACTGTGTCCTACACACTGACCCTTAATATTATTATTAACAACAACCCTAGAAGACTGAAAAATAGAGTTTGTCCCTGGACTCTGACATTACACTTTACAACAACATAATTTAAATCCTTCAGAAATCTTATGTTTTGGCATTGATGTGCCGCTTCATTTGTAGTCTATGCCTTTAATACTGTTTCTAAATAAATCAATAATAATTTACTTAAAATACATATCTTGGTCATATCTCCAGGTTTTCACACGGTCCTGTTCCCCTAACATATTACCACTACTGGAAATTAAGGAACATACCACATACCACAAATCACATGTTTAATAGAAAGTATTGTTTGGATGGGAAAACCAAAAATATGTTGTTTCTTATTTTGTTCTGTGTATTTTTTTGATACTGTAACCATGGGTAAGAAAGTTCATCTTAAATTACTATCCTGTTATCAAAATTATTTTGCATGATATTTTTTTATTGTAAAAATTCAAATATTATAAAATAAGACTCTGTAGCACATGTTCCACAAACAGTACTGCACAAGAAACTTGTCATATTTCTGCACTGGCTTTAATGAGCTCTAATGCACTATGAAAAATACAGTCGTAAAACACTTTATATGGTACATTTGTTCAACTTCTCTTTAATGCAAATATCTAATCAAAGATGGAGAATGACCAGAATGAGTGGCTGTGCAATGGTGGGGTATTTTCTTGGCACTTTTAGCCCCTTAATACTAATTGTTTAAACACCACAGCCTACCTAAATATTGTTGCTGACCATGTCCATCGCTTTATGAATCTTGTGTAACCATTTTGTGTGCACCGTGTCACAAAGCTCAAGTCATCTCAAACGAGGTCGCTGTCCTGACATTGCCTCCACAGTCACCATATCTCAATCCAGTAGAGCGCCTCTGGGGTAATAGAACGGGATGTGCAGCCAACAAATCTTCAGCAACTGTGTGATGTTATCATGTCAGTATGGATTTACCTAGTAGTATTTATGCCACAAGGAATAATACAGTTTGAAAAGCAACAGCAGGGCACCCTGTACTAGCAAGATGTGCCTAATAAAGTGACTTTATGGGTGCAGTGAGTATAGGTGCATATAGTATATAAAGGTGGTACAGCTGTTGGAACCTTGAACAAGGCCTTGGAATGTACATTGTACTCAAATGATTTGGAGGACACTCTGGATAAGGGTGTCATTTGTAAACATAAAATAGCAAAAATAAAACAACAATATTTAAAATGTTATACATTTATTTTAAAAAATATATTTTATTATTAATACTATTTATATTTACTAATAAATATCATATATATGAAAAAGAAATGTACAGATTTAATCATAAAAAATACTAACTAAATTAAAGTAATTGTTTTTAAATAAATAGATAATATATATTCAAATGAATAGAGGAGGTGATAGAAAATAATTTAAATAATGTATTTATGTACACATAATACTGTATACTGTATAAAATATAACTTCAGAACATGTTCACATGGAAACCACAGGAGGGGCACATCAAAATACAGACTTATACTATGAAAGTATAAAAAGCGATAATAATAGAAATGGATCTGAAGAGAAGCACAATAACAGTAGGCCTACATAAAAAACATCAGCTGAATTCTTTTCATCTTAGCTCTGCTTACTCACTACGGGGAATATTGCACATTATCAATATTAAAACTGGGATAATAGTGTCTATTCACTCCAAATTTATAAATGTCATACTCACCAAGTAGTGTATATGCGATGCTGTTATGAGATTTATATAAAGGAACATATTATCCAAATTACACTGATTCATTGTGAGCTCTGTGGGTGATGCAACAACAGTCAGGATATGTATTAACAATGTTACAGTGGGACTTTATAGAAACACTGTATTAATCAAACTTGATGTTGTGTGTATAACATGGTCAAATAGTTAGACTATGTCTATGTAATGTCTGAACACAGTGACTTTATTATGACTGAAATAAATTAATATTAAAATGAGTACACTCATTTGAAAGCTTCACACAGTATTGACAGAAACCAAGATGTGCAATGCTTAACAAAGCACATTTAAAAATGTGAACCTTTTGTTGGTGTTATATTTTATGCCTGCAGAAGCAAAAATAAGCTTACACACCGTATTAGCAAAAGTGCTTGGCTACCATTAGATTTGTTGATTTAGCAATAGTATAATGACTATATATAATATATTTTTAAGTACTGGATCCAATCATTTCAAACTTTAATTCACTCCATAATACTATTTTATACTGCTCTACATTCAAGTCTTTGATAGCTTTAGCCTTTTCACCCGGTTCCCCATACTACAAAAGTGGGTTCATGGCTGATATCCTTTCTGAAAAAGACCCTTTCTGATCAAGCTTATTCAAACTCCTTCAAACTTCAAACAAGGGTCAACTTAGCATCACAATGAAGCTACCAGATGCTGCTATTACTCAAGTGTAAGTTGAGGTGGCTAAATCCTTGCCACTGTTGCCTACATAATCTGTTGTGTGGGGTTTCAGTTTTTTTATTTGTTTATTACATATCTAGTGTTTTTTCTGGTTGCATTTTTGAGAGGTTTAGAAGTAAATAAATATGGTTATGATATTAATATTAAAACAACAAAACAAGGGGAGATATGGTTTATATATGAGTCGATAAGAGAGGAGACAAAAATAAGAATTGGAGATGGAAATGCGGTGAAATGAGAGGATAACAGTGGCGATAGATTATATGAGAGGAGATTTCATTAGCCAAGAGGAGAAGTGTAGTGATTACATGACATAAAATAAGATTAAATGAACAGTACAAGACATGAGAGCAGATGAAATGAGAGGGAAAAGATGAAATGAAATTATAAAACGAGATAAGAGGACATTTAATGAGATGAGGGGACAGTCAACGAGAGGAGTATTTATGAGATAAGACATGGTAGAAGAGAGGATATGAAATGAGATGAGAGGTGGTGAGTCCAATGACATTTATTATACGGTTCAGAGGTCTAGATCTTTTCTAGGTGAAAGTAAAACCTACTGTGAGATGAGGACGCGGAGTATAAAAAAAGATAAAAAGATGAAACGAATTAAAAAAATATAGATTTGAACAACAGTATTTGTATTGGGTCTAAACACAGGCATATGCCTTTGAGGAAAGAGAATGCAACATCCTGTGCTTTCAGAATTGTATGTGCTCCAATTCTGTGTGTATGTGTGTGTGTGTGATAAAGGAAAACAACAGAATTCCCTGTTTTTGTGTCCTAGAATATCTTAATACAGCAGAGATGCTTTCATTATGCACAGAATCTAGGAAAATCCCTCAACAGCCTCCACTCAGCCTTCTATTCTCATGTTCAGGGAAATCACTCTGTCTCTCACATGCATTACTGTACTGAACTCAATCAGTTTTTCCCTATACCAGATGGTATCCCATTGGCTTCTGAACTCCCTACGGCAGAAATAGGAGAAGCAATAATTGTCAGCATTGAGTACACAGTGCAAGGGACTCACAGCCTGAGTAATGTCTGCATGTATCAGTTTGTGTCCTATATTTTAGGAATAATACTTGTGCGATTTGAGGCTCTTTAAATCATGATTCAATTGCTGATATTACACCCAGAGCAGAGTGTCAGAAATAAGTGACAGCTTGACAGGAACATATGGGCATATGAGCGATATGTCTATATAATAGCCATAGATATGAAGCAAGAAAAACCCTAAATCTATCTCTTACTGTTGGACTCAAATCAGTCCACAACCGGCTTTTATCTTCTTCCTCTCCCAGCTACTTAAAGCCAGGTAGCAGTGCAATCTGTAAGACCTAACCAGAACAGACAGGTACAAACATTTTGACCTTCTGAGATTAGATAAAGTCTGAAACCTGTTCTGCTGCTTCTGTGGGAAAGACAAGAGAGCACTGACTGTTTTGTTAAGCATTGTATGTGTGTTTGAGTGTACAACTAAAACATCTGCTTCAGCATTAACAGGTAAAAGACTATCAAAGTTAGCTAGCTGCAAAAAATAAAGATAGCCAGTGCCTCGGTCTGGACACAAACGTAATATCTTTAATTATTTTCTCTAATGGTAAATAATGTACTTCTTGAGGACTAGTTAATGACTAGTGTTTGTAGTCAGCAAGTACATATCCACCGTTTTTACTGTGACTTTTTGTATTGTTTCCCAAAAATCAGTTCATGGTCCTCTCATTTTTATCGTTATCTACCTGCAAACTTCGGGTCTAATTATATTGCACTTCAGTCTCACCATTTTACCTTCATAATGTTGCTCATCTCTGCCACCTACCGAAAGACTGAAGCTTTGATTTACACTTTCGTCATCACACCTCTTAATTACTGCAATTCCCAATTCATGAGTCTTCCCTATAAAACCATACAGCAGCTGTAGCATGGTTTAAATGTCCTGCAATACATTTTGCAAAAATGTGCCAAGATAAATAAAAAAATACATAATTTGGCCAGTGCTACGTAAACAATTACACAAACGGCTGCCTGTATATGAACATATACTTTAACATGACTACAACTCAAGACCTGATGCGTATGTGTGTGTCCCACAAGGATAGACATTGTTAAGCTTGTGGGGAAATTTAGCTTGTTCCCATGAGAAAAGCTGCTTTAAAAGAAATAAACTGCAACTTTCTTTGTCAAAACTAAAAAAGACCAAATACAGAATATCCTTAATATATTTCTGAGGTTAGGGCTAGGTGTAAGCATAGAATTAATTAGCTACAGTAATCATTGTGTCAGTTTGAAGTTCCCAAAGAGATAGTGAGAAGGATTGTGTGTGTGTGTGTGTGTGTGTGTGTGTGTGAGTGCGCATGCAAGTTAATAGAAATATCTGAAATTTTATATATATATATGCGTGTGTGTGTGTATGTGTATGTGTGTGTGTATATATATATATATATATATATATATGTGTGTGTGCACTTGTGTGTGTGTGTGTGTGTGTGTATGTATGTGTGTGTACATGTGTGCATGCGTGTTTGTGCGTGTGCGTGCGTGTGTGTGCGTGTGTGTGCGTGTGTGTGTGTGTGTGTGCGTGTGCATGTGCGTGTGTGTGCGTGTGCGTGCATGTGTGTGCGTGCGTCTAGGAGTAGATGAGCTATTTCAAATTCTCCTCACATATAATGAGCGTGTTCTGCATTCAGGCAGATCTTTGTATGTGTGGTTGTGAATTTGCATTAAATAAGCTTCAATTTTTCTTTAAATCAATCATGCTAAATTGTTTATGCGGTTTAAGGCTTTAATATTTGATTAAAACATGGTTGACAAAGGTCAAGAACTTAAGACTTTACAATGTGTAGTGGTGGGTAAGTTCTTATATTATGACCACATACTAATTATTACCAGTTCTAAATAAAATACACAGGTGAGTTGACTGAACTCCTTCAGTATCTCCTGACTTGAGAGTTTGTTTTAGCTGGGAAATGAGCCGTCCACCATAGTTGTGCCTTACAAATGTCTAGTCCTCTTGGCAGCAGCTTAATGAGGATACCCGGAGCTGTGCTATTGTATTTAGCCATTATGTGCTCAGTTTTTCAGCTACAACTACCTTGTACCCACACTCATTTCCATAGTTTCCATTTAGACCTTCGGCATAGTGGTTTCCTAGGTATATGGTATGTTTCTGCTATCAGGGTACACTCTGCCATCCCATGATAAATCTCTCTATAATTATAAATGAAATGTATGACTGTTAAATTGTACATAACAACCAGTGGTCAGTGGGCTTAAGCTACCTGTACAGACAGACCTTGCCTACCAGCCTAAGTTATACAGACCCATCTCTGAAGCTTATAAGCAATTTACAGTTGCAGTTTTGTTTCAGGCTGGAGACCTTTGCAGAGAGACCATCTAAAACCTGTGGTCTGGGGGTACTCAAATACAGTATGTTACAATGACTGGTGCCCCTTTCTAACAAAATGTAAATGGAGTATGTCTTCGTTCATATTTTACCAAGTCAATGTGGATTTGGATACATGTATTTGAATCATTGTCCTGCACAGTGGTCATGTTTTTCTTAACAAATTGCTTTGGAATTTGTCTTCAATTGAGATTAAAGTAACAGTGACCCTTGTGTCACCTGAGGCAGCTGAAGAAATTCAGGATTCCCTAAAGCACTGCAGAAAACCTTATTTACTGTAACTATAGGTTTTGTTCTTTATGGGGGCATCACTGCCTGTAATGGAAATTGCAGCTTCCAGGACAAAAAAGCTCTCCACTGAGTGAACTGGTGTGTTGATGTGTATCACCAGGTCAGCACAGTCAGGTCTGCAGGATGTCTATTCCACTTAGTGCAGGTCATCGGCCAATTGGATTATCAAGGACATTCACCATACTAATCTTTTCCAGTGGTTACTCTCTGGGAAATGTTTCTGCTCTATCAGGGTCAGGACTGAGAGGCTAAGACAAAGCATCTTCCCTTAGGTCATACAGAATATAAATAGGTATTATTACCTTTGAATCTACAACCTGCAATCATGCCATTCAGTATGTTTGTACATGTACAGGCCTCAACTGTAGTCACCTTTTTGGTCTCGTAACAGTACACTTGAACACTTGGTCACTTTTACTTTAACGTAACTTTAACTACATTGTATTTTTCTAATTTTCTTATTTTTAATTATTATTTACTACATTTTTAGTTAATTTTGTTGTTACTTAATGTAGGTGTTAGCACTGTTGCCTTACAGCTTTATGATCCCCAGTTCAATCTCTGGGCCCCTTCTGTGTGGAGTTTGCATGTTCTCCCCATGTCTTCATGGGTTTCTCCGAGTTTTCCTCCCACATTTCAAAGACGTATGTTAAGTTAATTGATTAAAAATCTTGAACCTTGAATCTTAAAAGTTTCTCTTTCTAATATTGTGATTAATTAAGCTAATTACACACAAGAATTACACAATTAAAGAAGGATTTTTTTTTTACAATGGCTACCCATAAATCTGGTACAACCTGTAAGGGAATTGCTTCACTCAGAAGATTGTTGTGTCAAATAAACACAAAATACAACAAGAATAGTACTTTTATCTATTTTACAAAGGTTTCGTACACAGAGATGTAGAACTGTGCATCTGAGTTTCAGTTCTGACGGAATTATTCTGCATGTACATAACCTTAGTTTTGATGTGTACCTACAAGACTGGTTAGTGTAGGTAAAATGAAGCAATGTATGTTTTGAAAAAAATGTGCTTTTGAGTAAATTGGAGCACTTTATTAAGTTCCTCTGGCTATGATCTAGCCTTAGCTTTACTTTGCAAAACTAGATATAAATTATTTCTAATGTGCTGTCAGCAGAAATGTTCCTGTACAGGTCCCTAAAATGTTGATCAGCAAAACCACACATTACGTGCTTTAACTACATTTCCACATGACAGATATATACTGATGTGCCAAAGTTTTTTCTTTTACTTGTTTATTTAACATGGCATAAGCATCGCTAGCTAGTCAAGACAGGAGCATAGTTACATTGATACTTTTTAGACATATTCCCACCAGGTCAATTTACAGCAACCAGATAGACTAAAAACCATCTTTTTATGTGGCAGAAAGTAAACCCACACAGACAGGGAGAGTCCAAGGCCTGGTTTAAACCAGAGATCCAACCCTTTTTTGACCACAATGGGACAATTCCCACTTATACATTACCCGCTTACTCACTTTCATACATGCTTAATCCTGTATTGGCGGGAGACCCAGTGCCTAGCCGACAGCATAGGGCACAAATAAGGAACAAAACTAGACAATGAACCAATACATTATATGGCATATACACTCACACACAAGGGGCACTTAAGATATACCAATTAACCTAACACATATGTCTTTAGACTGTGGGAGGAAACCAAAGCACCCAGAGAAAACCCACATGGACAAGGGGAGTACATGCTGACTCCACACAGAATTGACTCAGGACCTTCTCACTGTGAGGAGACAGTTCTACCCACCAAGCCACCCTGGGACAACTCCAAGTTTAATATTTCTGAGATTGAAATAATTCTGAGGTTCCGGTTTCTCACCTGGTATCTTATGGGATAAATCATTATCCTGTAATTAAGAAAATAATTGGACAACAGTATCTGTTCCTAACTCATCTGGATTCGTAATAAGCATTTTAGTGATTCAGCTGACAAGGCAAGGGAGTCCAATATTGCAAGGCTCAGTTTCACAATTTGGTCTAGCACCTTTGTTTCAGTCAATCTCCTAGTAGCCTGACTTTTTAATTCCTATTGATCAAAGCTACTTCTCTTCACTGATTTAAAAAACATTGTTCAATGTCACGCCAGCATTTTCCGCTGCTGTCCAGCATTATTCCACTTACTTGTAACCTAATTTCAAGATCACCTCAAGAAAGAGACAAAAAGTAGATATTAATTTGCTGCAAGTTGCCTTTGTATATTTGGAATGAAGCAATTAGTTGCATCCTTCTCCCTTTCCCAGCCAGCTGCTCAGTCACAGCCAAAGATTTTCAGCCTAACCTCAACAACCCCTAGCACTGAAATTGAAAGCACATTGGTATTAGTAGAGAGTAAAGAAAGCAAATGAGTTAATTTAAAAAACAAAGGCTACTGTTTGGTTCTGCTACGTGTTCATAAAGCAATGCTCCTGCATTTTCATCCATCAGCAGAATGGTGTTGAAACAGCTCCTTTCATTTTCTCTGAAAATGTGTGTGTGTGTGTGATGTTTAGGTTATATATATTTGTGAGGACCAATAATCCCTGCAAGGACAGTAAAAAGTCTTTATTTTGAAAAATCAAACCTTAGATTTGATTTAGGTTATTAAAGATAAGCTTGGGATTAGGTGTAGGTGTAGGTAGAGCGTTAATTAGTTACAGTAATCTTTATATCAACGAGACGTAGATAGTTAAGGATAGAGAGACAAATGTGTGCTGTGTGGCATTTGTCTGTCAGAGACACAAGTTGAGCACCATGCGGTACAACACGATGCGCTAACAACATCATGGACATCCCACGATTTCATGTTGTTACCTGGAGAAACACTGTAATACACCTGTAGCACAGCCGTAGGCTGTTTCTAAAATGGTCTCACGGTCCCTATGCCCTGCATTCTACCTACTAGTACATCATTAGCCTACAAGTTTCTGATGAAATCAAAATTTTAAATGGCAACAGTGCCATGCTGGTAATCTCTAGTGACTCATGAGACAAGATGATCTTGATCTATTGCTCTATGGTCCAATTTATGGCACTCATATGACCTTTGTACATGCTTTTGATGTTAGATGAAGCTACAATTATTAGTGTCTCTGACTCTGCAGTTATGTAGCCTTGTACTGGGTTGTGTATGCGTTGACATAAATTCTTACTATAAACAGCATACAAATAATAATAGCCCTTATTTTGTGGTTTGTCCCTCCTTAGAATTGTCTGTAGGCACTTACCACTGCTAATTTCTAAGCAACCCACAAGCCTCGACAGCTTGGAAATGTTCTCACTCTGTTATCTTATGTTCACATTACCAGGTTGAAGTGACTCAAATCAGATTTTCTTCCCTTAATATTGTTCAGATGTAATTTTTTCAGGGCTGTGTGGATGAATTCATTCAAGGAAAGCTGGAAGGAACTTAGCAAAATTGAGTGTAGTTGTTGTAGTTGTATTTGCCAAACAAATGGCAAACTGTGGCAAACGAACGTGGCTGCAATACCAAAGAAAAATAAACAATTGAAGACAAAACACTCTAATCAATGTAGCAGTTGGCTGGAGTTTTTTGTCTTCTCAACCTAAGTATGTACATCAGATGAGTTGTTTGCTGTCAAAAATGTGTTCCACATATGAGCTGCTAACGCTTCCATTACACCAGTACATGACGTTTTTTGATGTTGTTGACGAAGATGACGTATCAACGTGTGCATGTAAGAAGTTTCAGAGACAGAATCGTTCATATTACACACAGATATAGGTCATGCACATTTGTGAATGTGAACCATGAAGAAAGCCAGATCCGATCTGAACAAAAAATCTGATTTGAGCTATGTGGTTTATAATGTGAATGCAGCCTTAGATCTTTACATTTTGGGTGATTATATATATATGTGTGTGTGTGTGTGTGTGTGTGTGTGTGTGTGTGTGTGTGTGTGTGTGTGTGTGTGGGGTCATATATATACTGTGGTCAT
>JAUZSU010027733.1:0-10519 GCA_034780255.1 Parotocinclus maculicauda | reverse complement strand
GGTTCCAGGGAGCTTTCGCGAGACCGGGAACGGTCTCGCCAGTTCTCCCGGGGGCCCAGCTTAGCCAGTTTCTGACAGAAACAAACAAATTACACTTAGAATCTGTTTGGAAATGTGTTTTTATCCCTTCAAATTCGGTCCAGATATTAAAAACAGAAAGAGTTCAGTGTGAATGCTAACATGGTTTTAGATCTTTTGGTTTTGTAACTTTCAGTAACTTTGGGAATCTGTATAAACACCGTGATTTGTCTTTAATAAACTTTGTTTGGGTCTGGTAAGAGGATTTCCTCTTTTATTTTGGTCTTTTTTAGTTTCTGTTGTATCGGATAAAGACTGAAGATCGGATTTAAGAACCAAAGGTCTTTATTTTAAAGGATCAGAAAGATGTTTAGGTCAGGGTTAAACTTTATTATTAAACTTTATATGTTCTAACATCACACAGACTCTCAAAGTATTTATTCCACATTTCATACCCTGTAATACGGGGGCACCACCGGTCCCAACAGCCCCCCATTCCACTTAAGGTAAGCATAAATTCAATGATAAATTATTTATTTCTATTGGGTTTTTACTAATAAATAAACTGAATGAATAAGTTAATAAGTATAAATTGTTGAATCTTTCTATAAAGCTAAATCTATAATGTTGTGTCCTGATGTTTCAGGAAAAAAAATATTAATTATGTGTTTAATATGTTTAATATGTGTTTATTTATTCATCTCAGAAATGATTATGAAATATTCATATTATTCATATTTCATATTAATATATGAATATATTTATATTAAGAAATGAGATTTGAAGTTTAAATTGGTTTAGTGATGGTTTATATTATATTATATTATATTTTATTATAATTGTATATTTTATATTATATTATTCTATATTATATTATAATATATTATATTATATTGTACTATATTATATTATATTATTATTATTCTATATTACATTATTATTCTATATTATTATTCTATATTATATTAAATTATTCTATATTACATTATTATTCTATTTTATATTATATTATTCTATATTACATTATATTATATTATGTTATATTATTATATTATATTATATTATATTATGTTATATTATATTATATTATTATATCATATTATATTATATTATATTATATTATGTTATATATTATATTATTCTATTCTATTATATTACATTATATTATATTATTATTCTATATTATATTATATTATATTATATTATGTTATATTAGATATAACAGATAGGCCTATTAATATAATTCTATAATGTTTTTAAATATTTTAATATGGATTTTGTCCGGTGTTTCAGTTCTCTGGTCTTTTCTACACAACATTTCTCCCACATTTTAAACATGTCCACTATGAGAACAGACTGTTTACGTAGTCTTTATTTAGTCTTTATTTAGAGTCCCTTAATTTATAATCCCTTGGAGCAGTGATCTGTCCGATAACTCAAATTATTTTTAATTAGGAAATAAACATTTGAAAGAAGACACTTTTAAATCAGTCTAAAATAATGTCCTAAATAAAGGTGATGAAACACTGAGTATAAACACCTGGGTGGTGTTTGATGTTATAATGTGCTGGTGTTGTGTGTGGGGGGTTATGGGTAAGTTATGTTTGCTCCATTTTACAAAAAAAATGAGTGTGTAACTGGAAAACATCAAAGGTTTGATGTTAAAGTAAAAAAGAAAAGCGTAAACGAGTGTGTGTGTGGGGTCGGGGTTTTTTATGTAAAAGGTTAGGATACAGTTATACATACAGTTTTAATGATTAATTTATCTCTTATTACTAAATCACTCGTTAAATTATTAATTAATAATCACAATGATATATTCATAAAAACTGAATTCATAAAAACAAATGATTAATATTATTGTCATTTATTATTGTTGTTATTATTTTAATAGTAATAATTGTTGTTTTTAAATATAGTTATAATAATAATAACAACAATTATTACTGTTTTTATTATTGACATTATTAATATATAAATACAATTGCTTTTATAATAATTATTATAAATAATAATTATTATAATATTTTATTTATTATTATTACTTTCTCCTTGTTTAATCTTCTATAGGCTTCTTTACTAATATTTCTGTTTATAATATATTTATGCCTTTTATTTTGATCATGATTTGTTTTGATTATGTTTATTTATATTTATACTAATTATTGTTTGTTTTTAACTGAAGTCATTAAAGTTTAATGATAATAATGTCCCTGATCCTAAACCTGATCCTAATCCTGATCCTAAACCTGATCCTAATCCTAATCCTTAACCTGATCCTAATCCTAATTCTTAATCTAATCCTAAACCTGATCCTAATCCTGATCCTAATCCTTAACCTGATCCTAATCCTTAACCTGATCCTAATTCTAAACCTGATCTTAATCCTAATCCTAAACCTGATCCTAATCCTAATCCTAAACCTGATCCTAATCCTGATCCTAAACCTGATCTTAATCCTAATCCTCAACCTTATCCCAATCCTAATCCTAAAACTAATCCTAATCCTAAACCTGATTCTAATCCTAATCCTAAAACTAATCCTAATCCTGATCCTAAACCTAATCCTAATCCTCATCCTAAACTTGATCCTATTAACCTTCTTATTGAATAAAAGTCTTCCCTGTTACCTTAATCTTTAAGAAACAGAATTTTAATCTTTATTTATTTTTTACTATGATGAGGTGATTTAAATACTGGCTGTAGAGTTTTGTTAAAAAAACCCAACCCAAAACAACTGGAATTTATTTATAATAGATTAATCATCTTAGAACGTTTTAACCTTAAATCAGGTGAAGCTAAAATCAATTAACACCCCAGAACCACAAAAGCACAGTTAGACTTGTCACCGCACCAAAAAGCCCACTCTTTTACTGTTATTAGAATTGATATTTACAGGTTTTATTACTGTAACTCTCTCTGAAGTTATCTGTATTTTCTATAATAAAATAATGGAATAATGGAACAGCCCCTGGTTTTTCTCATTTAAATTACAGCTTATATCCAAACCAGTTCTAAACCTCCCGTTAAATCATTATTTCCTTTTTTTTTTATATATAAAAGCTCTAAATTCTTCCCATCCCAGACTTTATTTGGAATGTGTTCCAGGTCTGAAATGCAGGAATGTTTATGAACAAATGAAATAAAAAACCTATAAAATCCCTCAGGCTGTTCCTTTATTTAGATGCTTGGTGTTTTTGCAGAGGAGATGGAAATAAATGAAATATGCAGAGTTCTTTACCTTTGCTTTGATTTGTGTTTGAGTGCAGACAGTCTGAGAGTTCATGCTTTGTTTAATTAACCTTATTTATTAATTAAAACATTGAGTATTATATATAGTAATGTGTTCTATTGTTCTATGGGTTGAATTTTGATTATTTTGTTGTAGTATAACTATTCTTGATTTTTACCCACAGAGAGAAGATGGAATGGGGTGTGGTGTTCGGTGTTCCTCTTCACCGGCCTCTGTTTGGGACTCCCAGCTTTTTTCCTAACTTACCGAATTTTGTTCTGATTATTTCATATTAAACCCAGACACGCAAATGTTTATAATATATACCGATTTGTACGTTTTATCTCATTAAATAGCGGCTAATTAGCCTAGCTCATCTAGAAACGAGTGAGACTCGTTTTTTTGCGTTTTGATTTGAGTTTTGTCTTTTAAGCGTTTTAATGGAAAGAATCATACTCTAATCTTTAAAAATCTTTAAATATATACATCATTTATTTGTTTATATTGGCCGTATCGTAGTTTTAAGACACTTAGTTTTAGATAAACATGATTTTAGGGTTACTCATTGCCCTCTAGTGGCTATAACTGGAATATGCAGGTATACCTATATATAGTTTGACCAATTTTACACAATATTTCATGACCATAACTAAGGTTTTGATTAATTCTAATGGCTATTTGCTTGTATTTTAAATGATCATTAAACACAGACACACAGTACACACTGATTCAGTGATAATCCTGTCATTTCTTTATCTACATTAAACGATTTGAAATGTACAACACGGTGCAGCTCATGGCCACCAGGGGGCACCCTAACCAGTGATGGGTTTGTGTGGAACCTCCCAGAGGGTCCTGGGTTTGCCATGGGGTCTGGAGTCCAGCGGGTCTAGACCTAACCCTAACCCTACTGAGCACCAGTTATTATAATCGGTATTCAGTGAGGAATTCTGCGAGTTCTCATTTTCTATAATTCTCCCCGTTTCTAGTTTCAAAGTGACCTTGAACGTGTTTTTTTCATCGGGTGAAATTGGGTTATCTTTAATAAAAACCTGTGTCCGTTCCCACATTTGGAGCTCCAGCGGTGCAGATAAGAGGACGAAAATAGCCGGTCCCTTACCTGGGCGCAGGTCGAGTGTATTTAAGATGCCACCTCACCTTGTCGTTGGTTTGAAAGAGGTCCGTGATGGCTCTGGGTTCGGTTCTGTTGTTGTTCCTGCTCCCCGTTCTCTCTCTTTGTGAGGTCTCGTCTTTCTCACAATGTTCTCAGTTCTTTGTTAGAGGAACTCACCCCACCGTGCTGACGGATTCATCAGATAACAACCGCTATGCTCAGATCTGTCAGTGTCTGCTCGATCAGAACCAGAGGCCCAACTACTTCTTCGCTACCCTGTACGATACCAAGAACAAAATCCCCGTTTATTCTGCGTACGAGCTCAGCCGTGCGGACGTGGACCGGACCGACCCCTGGTATGTAGAACCTCAGGTAAGATTATCGGGTTAATCTTCCTTATTACCAGATCAGAAAAGATTTAGAAGGTTAAAAGTCCTAACATGTTTTCATCCTTTTATCCTTTTTCTTAATACAACATGAACATTATAAAGTATAAATAAAGTGTTAAACATCAACTTCTCTCTCTCATACACACACACACACACACACACACACAGTTGGATGGAGTCGGTACGACGTGCATGGCAACCCAGGGCACCATTCCAGCCGGAGACCGGGGTCGCCGCCAGGCTCTAAACAACGACTACGAAGGCTCCGGGTACGACAAGGGCCACCTGTACCCGGTGTACCACACGGGCACGCAGGATGAAATGCTGGCCACGTCCACACTCACTAACGCCGCCCCGCAGGATCCCACCTTCAACCGCGGCCAGTGGAAGTTGCACGAGGAGAACATGACCAAAGTGGTGCAGAACAACGGCTGCAGCTCAGCGTACGTCGTCACCGGGGTCGTCCCGTCCAACCAGCAGATCGGAAACGGCGTCAGGGTGGCTCAGTACTACTGGAGCGCCCTCTGCTGCATCGGAGGAGGGATGCGCACGACGGGCTACATCGGCCCCAATAACAACGGGCAGGTCGAGAGCGGCACTTTGGCCTGGCTGGAGAACCAGCTGAGCCAACACTACGGCACCAGCTTCAGCGTCTTCCAAAACGCCTGCTAACGCTAACACTAACTAGCCTAGGCTAAGCCATTAATTAGTAGTAAAAACGTTAATTAGCAGCACTTTAATCAGCAAACTGCATCCTGAGCACCATGTTTAGATTTACATTTAGCAGATTACATTTTTCACACTGATTATATAATTTTTATATATATGTATATATATATATATATATATATATTAGGGGTGAAAGACTGGGGTTTGGACCTTTACCCTTCTGATTAATAGTACATTTACAGTATTTAGGAGACACCCTTAACTTACAACTTACAACTTATACAGTCTTACCATCCAAGCAATTGTGGGATAAGGGCCTTGCTTAAGGGCCCAAGTGTGGCAGCTTGGCATAGGTGGGATTTTAACCCTGGACCTTCTGGTCCAGAGTCCAGTACCTTAACCGCTAGGCTACCACAGTACAGTATCTTAAACATTTAAACACCACCACAGTCTGTTATACTGTATGTGCATATATAAGGTAAATCTGGGTATATATGTGTTAGTATATTCTGGATTTATACAATAATATCTTCTTTTAAAACCTTAACAGGAGCTTTAAACAGGCTACCGAATTAGGCGCTAATGCTAATGCTAACGCTAGCGGCTAAGCACACTGTCGGCTACAGATGTTAGAACATGAAAGCAATAAAAAAAACAGCAACGAAACCGAATTTGATTGGAGTTTTATTGAATTAATGTTAGATAACTGTTAATATGAAAGCTTTTCCATGATGATTAATGAATTAATATGAATAAAGTATAGTATAAGTATAATATTAACTGGGAGTGTTCGGCTCATGGATGAGGGACTTCAGATGATTCATGAGTATTTCTTCTGTTGTTATTATTGTTGAGGTTTTGCCATCCACCTCCAGTGTTCAGCTCCTGGTTTATCTCACCCCTGGTCCTCCACCATCTCTCCATGTCCAGCTTCTTCTCCTCCAGCTGCTCTCTCTCTCGCTGCAGCTCAGATCGGATCAGATCTAATCTCCTTCTCTCCTCATCCACCTCTTTCTTTTTCTCCTCCAGCTCTTTATCTGATATCTGACCGAGCACCCGCTCTTTTTCTGCACAAAACAAACCTTCTGGTAATCAATAATCAGAAGAAACTCCCAAATAAACAAAGGAATTCACCGTCTTATAATAGCATTATTACTGACTTTATATAAAAATAATATGCCTTTATTTCCTTTTATTATTCATGTATTTATTCTTTTTTTTAGTCGGTTGTAGTTGGTTGAATGTATTTAGGGTTACTTATTCGTTTAATGTTGTTTTATTGATTTACACGCCAGATAATGTCTAAATAAGGTAATTTCTTAAAATGAATTAATTTAAAATGTGTTTATTTTAGTGCATTTTTTTACTTTTTATAATCAAGCCTATTTATTTGTTTATTTATTTAATATTTTTCATGTATTCGCATTAACTAATTAGACCTTCGAGAGGTTATTTATTCTTGTTTTCTGTTATTTAATTAAACACTAATAACATGTATTAATTTAATTAAGACAATTTAATATGAAGGCCATTATTTATTAAAAGTTAAGACTTTATTAATTGTTACAGCATTTCAGATTTAAAAAATATGATTATTATCATGTTGCACATTTTTAAATATAATATATATGATCGTTATTTAATTTGAGACGGTGCAGGTTGGTGTTTTGGTTGTGTGAGAAAAAAAACACACAAAAGGAAAGTTATGCAGAGTAAAACTAAAAGAGAATTTAAAGAAAATGAAGTGAGAAGAGACAAAGGACTGCTTGAGTTTAAACAAACAAACATTACTTAGAGGATTGGAGAAAGGAATGTTATTCAAAGAATAAGGAAATAAATAAAAGCTTTGATTCGAGTCAGAAGGATTAAGTGAACTTCTCTTAAGCCTGAGTTAGGTGGTTCTTAAGTTCTGAGCTCCAGTTTGAGCTGATCTAGTGCACACCTAGAAAAGCATTTCCTATGAAATTTAAAACAGAACCCTGGAAGCTAAAGATAAATAATGAGAAGGTCCAGATGCTTCGGACTGACCCAGTTCTCGGTGGAGCAGAGGCTCACAGTGAAAGAGTGCGCTGTAGAATCCGGCGCTCTGCTTGAGCCCGTGCAGCTCCAGAACCTGGTACATGACCTCCATCCTGTCCTTGGTGTCCTCCTCACATATCTGGAAATACTCCGGTTCCTTCAGAAGACCCTCATCTAGCATCCGGTGAGCCACTGGTTCCACTTTCTTCACCCTCTGGACCAGTCTCTGCTTCAGAGTGTGCACCAGCATGGCCTGTTCTGTACAGAACCAGGACAACCAGAACCATTCAGTACCAGACTTTAAGTATTTGACCCCTCTAGTGGAGGACTCTGGCATTGGACCACCAGTGTAACCTGTGTGTAGTTTCGTGATGCTTTTGGATTAAATTTCAGTACCGATGTTCAGTGTGAGCTCAGGTTCATGTTCCTGCAGTAGAAGGTTCAGAACGTCTCTCTCCCTCTGTCCTCTCTCTTCCACAAGCCTCAGAACCTGCTTCATCCTGTCCTGAGAGGAGTCAGCGCCCATCATGGAGCAGTACTGACCCTCCGAAATCAGATCCTGCACCCATAATGCCTTACAAATTCTGCGACTGTTCTGCACCTGCTGGATTAGATTCTCCCTGTACTTGTACATCCAGTCTACACACACACACACACACACACACACACACGCTAGACTTATCACCAGCAGTAAAACAAATAAAAGACAGCATTCTTGCAGGTATGTAAAAGTTCTGCTAAAAATCAAACGATGATTCATGGTGTGGTTTTAAGGTCATGATCTTATCAGTCACTCTACGTAAGCGAATACCAGGTTAATTACCGGTAATTAAAATTTAACCTTGATTGACATAAAAAAACAGCTTTTTTCAGTAATTACAGCTTAGGCTCGTGGTTGTTTGCTTTTCTCGGTAATTCCACCATCTGCTTTCTAAAATCAGGTCAATTAATCATGATTATCTCACTCAGACCAGAGTGTTCCAGCAGCCGAGCAGCGACTGATCCTAAAGAGTAAAGATGAGCTTCTACTCCCTCAGGAAGGACAGAGATCAGCCTTTTATGATTCCATATCTTCTGTATTGTAGGACTGAATAGGAACCTGAACCAGAACTAGAACCATCTGCTGCACCATAACCCCCCATGGACACGTTGTGACATCACTAATCCACTGGAATAACGACGTAAGGTCATGATTAACGATAATCGATCGATACTCTAATCAATAAGTGAGAGGATTGGCTATCAGGATTAGGATTGTTTTTTATCGTTCTTACCTTCTGATTGTCCTGCGTTGTTTTTCAGAAGCATAACTGTTTAACACAAACACACAAAAATGAGCAACGAGGCGTTGTTTTATTCCCAGAATGCCCGGTCGGTCGTTCAGGAATGTGGTTATTCCTCTTAATGTTAAAACGTTTTAATTAAATAAAAGCTCTCGTTTCCTTTAAGCTCTCTGTTTTGCTTTTTAGGTTTTCAGGTTTGTTTTTTATCGTTTTTTTTCATTTTAGTTTGCGTAAACTGATATCATCACTAACGCTTTAAAGGAACGATCCCCTGTCCTGGCCGGAATGCACAGGGTTCGGCACAGGGCACAAGACAGGACCCACCCCGGACAGGGTATCGGTCACACATACACGTGGACTATGGGCACGGGGAGAACATGCAAACTCCACACAGGTCTGCACAGGCCATAAAATTAAATAAAGAAAATAAATTTTTTTTTTTTTTAAACTCCTTTATTAATTCAGTCCTGTTCCTGAGCCTGATGATCCACATGCTCGATTCCTGTTTGATTGGTTTCCAGTTTATCACTGGTATCGATGGAGCCTGAACACGTGCAGCTCAGACAGGGTGTACTCTAAGCCTCCGTGTTTGGGCCGCTCACTTTTCCTTTTGTTTCAGTTTGACCTTATTCTTCCAGCAAATGTAAAACATGTGACGTTAATGACATACCTTAGCCTAATTATATCAAACGAGTTCCTGATCAGACTGACAGTGAAATTTCAGTGTCAAACTGTACGCCAAATTAGGGGACACGCCCTAAGGTTTAGGCACCTCTGTTGTTCAAGGTATTCCAAAAATGATAATAATAAGGTTCAGACCATTCATCATACCACAAAATCCAAAACAAGTAGAACTAGGTCACGATCATGTTATATTATGTTATTAGATTATATACAGGGGGGAAAAGAAGGGTCTGATACTCTGTCGATTTTGCAGGTTCTCCAGCCAATGAAGAATAGAGAGGTGTGTAATTTTTATCGTAGTTACACTTTAACTGTGAGAAACAGAATCTAAAAAAAATCTTTAAAAAATCACATTGCATGATTTTTTAATAATGAACTAGCATTTTATTGCATAAAATAAGGACCATGATTTTGTGCCACTCCTCCATACAGATCTTCTCTAGATCTTTCAGGTTTTAGGTTTCAGATCTGTCGCTGAGTTTAAGCTATTGGGTTCAGGTCTGGACCCTGGCTAGGCCACTCCAGGACCTTCTTACGGAGGAAGGTCCAGCCATGGCCCTTCTTTAATGCTCTTACTGAGGTAAGGAGATACATGACCCCATCCATCCTCCCTTTAATACGGCCCAGTCGTTCTGTCCCCTTTGTAGAAAAGCCCTCCCAAAGTATAATGTTTCCACCCCCATGCTTCACGGTTGGGACGGTGTTCCCATCCTTGTTCATCCTCCAAACACGGTGAGTAGAGTTAATCCCAAAAAGCTCTATTTTGGTCTCATCTGACCACATGACATCCTACCAGGCCCCCTCTGGATCATCCAGATGTTCATTGGTGAACTTCAAACTGGTCTGAACATTTGTTGGGGTGAGCAGGGAGACCTTGTGTGTCATCGGTTTAAGTGTAGACTTTAAGTTGTAAAAAAGTAAAATCAGCATTGCATCAAATACCCATTTTCCTCACTGTATATATACATTATATTAAGATCCAGCAGTGATCTTCAGACACTCCCTCATGCTCATTGGAGAATCAGGAGCCACAGCCTGGGCAAGACAGTGGCCCATAAACTCAGCCCCTGATCCTTGGCTTTGAGCTTAGAGAGAAGATAATATATATATA
>JAUZSU010027722.1:0-10520 GCA_034780255.1 Parotocinclus maculicauda | reverse complement strand
CATAATACATTTAAATCACCACATCACATTATGTATTAATCTCCTTATTTAATTTAATGATTGACTGATGTATAAAATAATGTTTCAGTCTAACTTTATTAAATATTGGAACACTATATCGGCGTCCAGATGGAAGAAGTACTTTTTTTAATGAGATTATTCACTGCTATGATCTTAAGTTCCATTTCTATGCTGAAATGGACAAAAAAAAGTCATTAGTCATCAGAGGTATTTCATCTTAAATACCGTGCTGATACACAAAACATGTTCTATTTACACTTGTGTTGAATGTGGTATAAATCCATCCTTTTACACATTCAAATGTAATCCAGGTCTATCAGGTCTATGCTGGTACAGTGGTTAAGAACCTGTCATTGTGGTCAGTAAATGCTGAAAATATAATGTTATCTCAATGTATTCGCCGATCCAAATTCAGTCCAACCAAAACTGCACATGAATACACAGTACAAACCTTGGTCTGACCTTTTATGACCTTATCTGATCTTACCATTGTCTGATTTGATCCTTATTTACATTTACATTACATTTCCAGCATTTAGCAGACGCCCTTATCCAGAGCGACTTACAACTAATACAGTCTTACACTCCAAGCACTTGGGTTAAGGGCTTTACTCAAGGACTCAACAGTGGCAGTTTGGCAGAGGTGGGATTTGAACCCTTGACCTTCTGGTCCAGAGTACAGTACCTTAACCGCTAGGCTAAGGTACTTTTTTATATCACTTTTGAACTTGCTTTGAACTGATTTGAACTTGTCTTCAGTTGAGAGAAGACGCCGTTTCAATATCAATGATCGCATCAAAGAACTCGGCACACTCATCCCCAAATCCAACGACCCGTAAGTTCCTTATCATTCGCAACATTTCTCTTATTAGTACTGATGTCACTGCACTGTTTTTTACACTACATCTGTGTGTGTGTGTGTGTGTGTCCAGAGACATGCGCTGGAATAAGGGCACTATATTAAAGGCATCAGTGGATTACATTAGGAAACTGCAGAGGGATCAGCAACGTGCTAAAGAACTGGAGAACCGCCAGAAGAAACTGGAGAACGTCAACCGCCACCTGATGCTCCGAATACAGGTAAATACAGTGTAGTAAATACAGAATAGTTGTATTATTATTATTTGCTATTTAACACTAAATTAATAAATACATGAACACCATAAAGGAATTAGACTAGAAACTGGATATCCAATGATATCCAATAACATTTTAGCACCTCTTATCCTGTTACCTCTATTTATGGAAGGAATTGTAGCTGGTCGTACTGAATGCATAGCTGATTAGCCTGTGCCAACGCTAAATGCTTATGCAGGAGCTGGAGCTGCAGGCCCAGGCTCATGGACTCGCCCCCTCACCTCTCTGCTCTCCGGAATCTTCCACTCACACAATTAAACGAGAACCGACGCCTAGCGACTGTAACACTCTGCATGCCATGACCTCACGTAATGTAACCTACGAGGTTATCACCAAGACAACGCGATCCAAGCCAGGTGACCTGCAGTTGGAGGGGACCTTGTTGCCATTGGTGACAAAGGCCTCCCCTTCCAAGTGCGCCAACGACAAGAGCGGTGGTAGCATGGGGGAAAATGAACGCACATGTTAGCATGGTTTACAGAAGAAGCACTTTTTGCCTGATAAGGGATATTTGATTTGATTTATTAACTGATTGCCAGATTACTGTTAGCACTTTATTAAGTCCGATCTCTATCTCTGAGTTGTGTTTTATTAATACAGACAAACCCTTTTATCTGATGCATCTCAGTTCAGGAAATGGTTTAGTTTGGATAACGAATATTCAGATAATGGGAGCCTTAATTCTATTTAATATGAGTTAAAACTCTTGTCTTGTTCCATTTTTATTTAAAATGGTTTCTGTATTTCGGTAATGTCAGTGTAAAAAGTAGTGCAGGGAGCATTCTGATTGGTCCTCCTGCCTGCCTGTTATCGGTAGATTGGACAGGACACTACAATTAGTGAAAAGTAAATGCTACACTTAAAAATCAGCAAAGGCTATAATGGCAGATGTAGGTAGAGGTAAAAAGCCATTCAGGACTCACTACTTCTGCTCTTCCGTTACAACGATTAGTGGTTTAGATGGCGAGTTAGGGAATTAAATACCTGATACATTAGAGCAAGCTTTTGTAGTACTGGTTTGGATAGTGAGATCTGACCGAACAGCCTTATGCGTTTGAACACTTTACCAAATGATCCGTATTTGACATTTGATCAGGGGTGTTATCAAATAAGACCGTAGGCACAATTATAATTAAGATCAAAACAGATTCCAGTTGAATTATGTTTGGGATGATTTGATGCGAGTTAGCTTTAGCACATGCAGTTAGCCAGTTGTCCCAGCAAGGTTGTGGATTTTGTCGTGAGGGATGAAGCTAGATGTCATGGTGGTCATGGCAGTGATTTTTTTATTTACAGACCTTGCATATTTGCTAATTCTACCAACAACATAATCCTTCAATCCAGGTTCCTTTACTATTTTTGGAATAGCCACTTCCACATTACAAGGCTGTTTTTATGATTGTCTCTGCCGGATTTCCACATTCTGATAGGAATGACTTTGTGGGATTTGCTTGTGTTAAAACAGAAATTACCCACAAGTCAACGTCGTATCATTTATCAACGTTAGTCAAGCAGGACTTAAATTTGCAACTCAAGTCTAACTTGAGAGTTGAGGGCTCAATCCCCATCCATCTGCTGGTGGTGCATCAGAACTGCATGTGCCACATTATTCATTTTATTCCTGCATTTTATTTATCCAATCATTCGAGTGGCCATACAGAGTAGAACTAAGAGAAATCTCACTACTACTCACATTACTAACAATGCCTGTGAACAGATAGCAGGCAAATTCTCACACTCAGACAGAGACGATCACAGGTCTGATCTGATTTTTAGCTTTTACCAGTTTCAGATCAGGATGAAGGATCATATTATTTATCTGCAGCACGATTGTGTTGTAATGACAGCTGTACATTAAAGAGATAAGACCTTTTGTAATAGAGGCGTTTATTAGAAAGACGATAGATTAAAAGTTTTATTAGAAAGGTTTTTGTGCATTTGTATGAAGTTGCACAAATATAGAGATGTTTGAAGTAAATAATAAATGTCATAATATAAAGAATACATTCATATACTTTTCATGATTTTTTTTTCATGATTGTAAACATGGATCTCTGCTCATAAGGATGCAGATCCAACGCAGGAATCTGTTCCACCCACTATTAAGAATGATGATTCATTTGTTCTAAGTGCTTAGTAATTAATTATGGACTGATTAACAGGTGTAACCTCAATCAATCAAATGAATGCAGTAGCTTTTAGGTTCTTTTTAATAATCAAATGAAATGGGTCAGTAAGATATTAGGGTGGCACCTGACATCCCTTTATAGGCTCTTAATAGTGTTTGTGCATCAAGACCCCTATTTTCAGAAAATAATTCTTGAATGTTTCCGGACGTGCCCAAGATCAAGGGAAGGGGGGGTTATATCATATAATGTGATTCCGACCAGGGTGCCCCTACGTTCCAAAAAGTAATGCACTGATTGGTGTTCATACAAAAGAGGTATTGTAGAACAACAGGATAATCTTTTTATATTTTCTAAATGTAAATTTTAGTTACATCAGATACACTGACTACATTTTGTTACATTAGTGTGCGGTGTGTTACCAGAAGGCATTGTTACATGTGTGTGTGTTTGTGTCAATGTGTAGCATTTTACACAAATGGTTAAGACGAGGTGCCTTACACTTCAGAAACAAACACTGATTGACCCTTAAACAGGATTTGGGACAGATACACACACCCACACAGCATTCTGTGTTTAATACACATTTCATGTCATTGTGTGTCAGACAGTGAACCTGCACACACAACTGTTTTATAGCTCTAACATTCTGTCACTCAGGATGCTGTGTTACATGTCTCAGGGTGGCAATACAAGTCCTTATTATTGCTGTTTTTGTTACATGGACCATTCTACTGAATTGACTCAGACAGATGTGATTTTATACAGATGTTGTTTTTTCCAAGTACTTTGCTAGTATGTGTGCCTAGTATGTACAGTATTTTTTGTAGTTATAAAATTGTTTTTTTCTGCTATTTATTTTTATTGTGAGACTAATTCAGTAGAATGGTCTATATACAACAGAAACCATGGTGAAGTTTTGGTGACTGTACTGGAACATTCAGTGTTTACACTGTAGTAGCAAACTAAAAACTATAAATGGCTGCTGTTGGTGTTTGCTTGGTACATTTTATGATACTAATGCTGTTGCTATAATCAATCTGGTTCAGGATTCTGTTGTCATTAAAGCACATTAAATATGCACTGTGTTTGTGTTCAAAGCCAGTTCATCTGTGGATGAAGAGTAGTGAATGGTGTAAATCTTAATTAAAACAAGTTCTTATAGGTCACTAGGGTGGTCGTTAACTAGTTAGCCTACCACCATGGTGACCAAGGATCGAGTCGGCTGGAGTCAGGGATTGGCACCGCTTCCACGCCACAGTGAATTCCAAGCTAGGCTGTAGAACCAGGACAAAGCGGGGGTAACAAGGAGGAAAATTATACTAACAATAATTCTTAGGATTTGTACACAGTTTAAGGCAGTGGTTCCCAAAATGTGGAACTAGCTATTGCAGGGGCAGCAAGCCAATAAACGAGGAATATTTGATCCAGAAAAATCTGACAGAACATTTAAGATACATAATGCATGTCAAGTTTTATAACTTTACTGTAAAAGTGATTTGCCTTTTTTGTTTTGTTCAATAAGAAGCTTTCAAAGAATTACAATGTTTAAAAGAAATTCAAGCTAAATGTGTAAGCAAAAATGTTGGGAGTCTACAAAAGGGTGCTGAATAAAACTGGTTTGAGGTGCAAGTCAAACAGACTCAGTTTATATAAAGCATGCATAACGTTGATTTAAATCTTTATTAATTAAGCTTTCATGCCACAGTCGTGAAAAATAAATCATTATTCAGTCATTTTCAGGAAATATATTAATAAAAGAAGTCACCTGTGGGAAATGGAGTCATGTAAACTTAATATTTAGGTTCACAAAGTGCTTTCTAAACTGCTTATCCTTGCTATTGCATAAATTAATAAATAAAATCTGCCTTCTGAATAATACCCGTTTAAGTCCTGGAGATAATAATAATGATGCATAAGTTGCCTTGCTCTGGAAAAATCCCCTTAGTTTAGTATTTAGCAGCTCTTTCTGAATCAGAACAGCTAATCCACATCATAATTCAATGACTTCAGAACAAAACAAAGGAACAGTTTGCATTCAGGTAAACCCGCTTTATCTTCTTGTTTCTAGTATTAACAGCTCATGCAAAAACTAAATGCAGGCTCAAATGATAAACTTCCTCCATTTTTAAGTGTTGAAGACGCAGATATAAGCAAGAAAAGTAATGTCAGTAGTGCATAGGTTCTGGAACAATCCCCTCAGGTTAGCATTAGTTAGTTAGTGTGGAAAAAATCTGAACAGTCGAAATGGTTGCACGGTTAGCAAATCTGCCTCCTCTCATTTTTGACATATAGCCACACTCCCAACACTAAAGCTAAACATAACCCTATCATACAACTATCGTCCAACCTCAATTTCTACCTAAAAATGTCATTCCTGTGCATCTTTTCCATATCCCTGCTCTCCACTAAGCAATTTTCATTCTTTTCCTTTAGTGTAAGCATCCATGGGCAGTAAAACTGGCAGAGGGAAGTGATTTTGATCTGACTAGGAAGCCCCTCAGGATATTCTACTAAAAAAGTGCCTCGTGTTAGCATATAGCATCTCAGTTAGCCTACTGAAAACCCCAAACTTTGCCACAATACAGCCTGCAAAGTTTCATTTGGCCTTCATATAAATATCTCCTCTTGTTCAAGTAAGGGATAATAATAAATTCTAAAGTCTAATCTTGTAACCTTATCATTGAATTTATTCACCACGAATCACTGCCTAAAAAAAACAGGATATCATACACAGGCTAATGATTCTGGTTAAAAGCTAACTTTCTGAGCTGGAACCCTTAATCAGCAGCAACTCCAATAATCTTACCCAACACTACCCCATCCTAACATTAAGCCCAGAGTGATAATTTCATTAAAACAATGTATACTGCTCACAAAAGTTAGGGGATATTTTTTAATGAAATAAGCCATAATAAAATATCCCCTAATGTTTGTAAGCAGTGTACATCCATAATGATACACTTTATTAAAGTGATTAATAATGTTAGCTTTCGTTCCACTGTCACTCCACTGTTACTTAATGTACTGGGACATTATTATTTTGGCACCAAGCGTTTCTTCCCTTTGCTTATTGTTAAAGGTTGACCAATTTGGTCTGTGCTTAATGTGGCTCCATTTTTTTGCATCTTGTTAGCAAAAACGTATCTGGGATTAAAGTAGAGTATTGCATGTCAATTTCAAACCACACACTTTAGCAACGATAACAGGCAGCTTATTTTGTATTAAACACCCGTATTGTCCTTTTAAATATGAATAAAACAGTTCTATGACCGTTTATGCCGATGGCCTGTAGGGGGCAGCTGAGAGCCAGACATATTAGCTGAATGGTGGATGGTGGAGTTGGCTCCACAGTCGATGTAGCGATAAGCTTCCAGTGTGTTCTGAGCACTGCGTACCACATATGATGTTTTCACTGAGGTCCTGGAGGGGAAAGTATAAATGCAGTCAGCAGGAAGAAACAGGTTTCTTATTGTAATATGGAATAAAATAGTGTAACTGTTACAGAAATGTGGTCTACAGTCCAGTACCTAAACTACCAGGACATCAGAGTCCCTGCTAACAACTAACCAATACCAGAACAATAAGAAAAACAGACTTACTGCATCAACACTACAATGTTGTGAACTTTGATGCTTGCCATGGTACAGAACGCACTGTCAGAACACACACACACACACACACACACACACACACAAATGCATAAGCTCACCATGGCTTGTGTAATAGGTAATACACACGTGTGTGTGTGTTGTATCAGTACTCACTAGACATAGGAGAGAGAGCCGCTGATTTCTGCACTCAATGTGAAGTTCATCTATACACACACGCACACGCACACGCACACACGCACACACGCACAGCGTTTAGTCCATGCACTACTCTGTTGTTATGGATTTCAGGAGTGTGAGAAGGTCTTGGAGCGCTCGGCATTTTTCTACAAAAAATTATACAAACCAAAAAAGGCAAATCCATTTAAAACGCTGTTTCTTACATTTACTCTGACTTTGATTTCATTACTGATCATATGAACCTGAGATATTTCATGTTTTGTCTGGTCAGTTTAATTTAATTCATTATTAAACATCAATTTAACTAATGTTAACTAAAATCTTGAGAAGTCCTTAAAATTTTAAGCAAGATCTCGTCTTGTTTGGTACTGCAATAAAGCCATTAAGCTTTAACACTAAAAAAATACAACAAATCTACAACAAGTCTAAGTTAATCCATTGATGAGACGTTTAATAAAGATATTGATTTTGATATAGATTTCTTTGAAATGTAAAGTGCATTATAAATTAAATGTATTATTATTATTATTATTATTATTATAGTAAACACATGTATATTGTTACTTTCCTAGAAACTGTGAAGGACTCTCAGTTCTAACCTGTATCCTAAATGGTCCCCTATTCCCTACATTTTGTGTACCACATAGTGCAATATGAGGCTATAAAAGAGGCGACTTTAATAAACGAGTTTAGGCTTTTGTACATTATACATTTATTACCCTGCACCTACAGATCCCAACACAAACAAAAAATAATGCACAACAGGGAGTTAAATATTTTATATATCTGTTTTTCGTCTATTTAACAAGGAGAGAAATAACAGGCTGAGAAGTTGTAATATTTATTACAAATGTTTAACTCCAGCCTACTTTTATCCCAAGCTTGCTATTTCTGTTGATAGTAGGTAACAGCTGAGTAGTCGAATGTGACTTGCAATGTGCTTTTACTGTCACTGGGTGGCGCTGTACACCACAAAAATAGAAACGGATGCACTTGAGGGTTAATTAATAAATGTTTTAGCTCACCGTGTATGTTGTGTTACTGTATAGTAAAGCTGCTTTGAGATGCGATACACCATTGTAAAAACACTACATAAATGTATCTGACTTGACTGTGTTACCGCTTTAGTACAACACTGTACAAAACGTTCAAAATGAAATAGCCCTTATTTTCTGTGAGCAGTGGATTTCTTGTTAATGGATTCAACATAAAACAAACAAGAGGACAACAGGAAGACACTAAAACACAGGCGTGCTCGAAAGTTTATGAACCTTGTTTGTAGTCTGGATTTTTTTTTCATTTGTACATATTCTGCCTGTGGATTTGTGGAGTGCAAACTCTTTAAGGATGGTTTTGTAACCTTGTCCATCAACAGCTATTTTCCCCGAGGTTCCCAAAAATCTCCTTTGCATGAACCATGATACACTTCCACAAATATATTGAATCCTACCTGTTTTTGGCTGAGTGGTTGGATCCTGATGACATTATCAAGCTGTTGAGTTCCAATCACAGTCTTCATGTAGAGAACCTGACTGCTCACACTGTTTACCAAAACCGTGAAGAAGTTCCCATTGTTAAAGTTCAGACAGCTCTATAAAAAAGTACACACAAACATAGCCTGTTAGAAATCACAGGAGTTATGGGGTACCACACCAAATGGTATGGTATGGTTTATGGTAAATTCTTCAAAATACAGGATGTTGATTACACTGTTTTGTTGTAAATTCTGTTATCCTTATTTTGTTAAAATTAAATACTAATTAAAAAATATGAAAACATTTGTTTGGTGAAAATGCAACAGCCATCAATCCTGAACCAAATATAATAATAATTTTAAACAACTTGGGTGGGTGGTTGGATAGATGGATAGATACACACACCACCCATACACACACACACACACACACACGTAATTAGTCCCAGGTCATTTTTGCGACTGTGCACATGCATGTGTGTACTCACTGTCATATTGATGAGCACACGATTGGTCTCGTGGTCAAAGTGGATAATAACAGAGCGAATCCCTCTGTCCTCTACAAGCACTGGCCGGGGGAACATGAAGAAGGTAACGAGGGAGCAGGCCAACAAGCAAACCATCACTGATATCCCTACGTACAACTTCCTGTATGGAAATATTACAGGCACACGCACGCACGCACACACGCGCACACAATTGTCTCTCTGGCCTTGTCAGCACATAACATCAATGTAATACTAAATCTAAAACTAAAATACAATGTAATTACTAAAGCTAATTAATGTTTTGCCAAATAAGCTACTAAAGGTGTTAGAACCGCAACGTATGACATCTGTAAACTCATACACATACGGATAAAGACACAAACAATAGCTAATTCTACAGAAACTATGTGGATATTTACTTTATTTACATTTACGGCATTTAGCAGACGCTCTTATTCAGAGCGACTTACAACTTATACAGTCTTACAATTCAAGTAATTGTGGGTTAAGGGCCTTGCTCAAGGGTCCAACTGTCGCAGCTTGGCAGAGGTGAGATTTGAACCCTGGACCTTCTGGTCCAGAGACCAGTACCTTAACTGCTAGGCTACCACAGTACTTTATCATTTCTGAGCAGTATGATTCTGAGCAAACACAAGAGGAAGCTCTCCACATTCATCTCAGTCTTTGAAAACGCCTCACTTTTTGTACAATGGTTCACTTTGTACAAGGTGTCCAATAAAGATATAAAAAGTGCAATAAAGTGTGTACATACTCATTGCACAACATGTTTGTCAAACATCATGCCTCTTAGAGGACACACCCTCATGTCTCTGGCCAGCAGAACATCGGGGGAGCTGTGATATTTAGAAGGTCTTATCTTTTATGCCTTGCTCGTACTTAATAATTAACTAATTTTACTGAATGATGAAGATTTTGCTTCCTGAACGCTTTTGGATTTATTTTGGGCTGCTGATCACCTTAATGTTTCATTATTCATTTGTAGATACAACCTAATTTAGTTTCCATCATATTTTAAGTCTAATAGTATATTGTCCAAAAAGCAAGCTCATGCTCAGTGCAGGTGCTATGCAACTGTTGACTTGGGCATGCATGCCTAGACCTGCTTAGTCATGGTAGATGCTGAAGTTTACGATGCTGTTTGGTGTTGATGCGCATGTTCTTCAAAAAAATAGCTTATTTCAGATTTAATACAGCAGAAACGTTTTGCCAATTCTGCAACTGCTGCAGTACATTCTGTTTGCATGTAAGATAAGTATATGGTATACTGCAAGTACAGTCGATTCCAGTTATTGGGACCAAATCGGGACGCGATGGTTTTGGTCCTAATAACCGGCTAGTCCGATTAAACGAACATGCCCTATGTTACAAGACGGGATGTGCTATGGAACATATTAAATGTTTATTAAACCTTTATTGTGTGATTTACACGTATAACGAACGTACAAACAAGAACTACTGTTGC
>JAUZSU010027711.1:0-10521 GCA_034780255.1 Parotocinclus maculicauda | reverse complement strand
TTGTGTTGTCTTTGACTACTATTTAAATTGGTTTGATGTTCCAAAACACTTAAGTGTGACAAACATGCAAAAAAAACAGGAAATGAAACTTTTTCACACCACTGTAAATGGGATAAATGCTGACTGGAGCATCAGGTTTGCTGGTTGGGCTCAGGGAGGTGGGCTGTGTGTTTTATCAACAAATAATAGTGTATGAATGCTAAGTTATCACTTGCAGCTGGTGGAATTTGTGGCTGTTAGTTGCAGATCCATTTTATTTGCTGAGGGTACATTGTTGTGGTAGATATCCTTCCAAAGTGACTTAAGGATGTATTTTCTAAATTAAATGCAGCTATCAGGAAAAGTTTAAATAGAAAATCTCATGTCAACGCTACCTACATTGCATTACCATGTGGAACCCCATGGTGTAGACATGCTTAACCTTGCTTACACCAACACCCCTGGTACATTAAAGGCTGAGCCCCTTCCCTACTTTGGCTACTCAGACCACGTCTCTGTTTTCCCATATCCAATATACAGACCATTGGTCAGATGTGCCAGACCAGGACTGTTGGCGCACAATGTACAAATCTGAAACATATCTGCAACATATGGTGACACAACCAAATCTGGAGAAGCATACAGCAAGTAGATGATGTCACTACCAACAATAACATAATCTCACTTCATGACTAGACGTGGGAGAGGTGAGCTTGCTGTTAAAATCTGACCATTCTGCATTCAAAAGAGAAGATGTGAAGGTCATGCCTCCTTTCCAGATGAAGTGAACAAACTATGCTTACTTTGACTCATAGAACAATATGGCCATGAGAAAGAACAAACTCAACAACTTAAACAAGAAGGACAAACGTGTCCTTTGACACATTTAGGTAATTAGCACTTTAATTGCTTAACAAATGTTAATAAACTTAACCTGCTAAGCCTGAACAGCTCTGTCTGCAACTGAATCCTGAGCACCCAGAGTTTGAGATTTCCAGGGCTGAGTGCTCACTCCACTGCTGTTCACACTGCTGACTCATCAGTGTGCAGAAATGTACAGTTCAAACCACATCATCAAGTTTACTGATGACACCCATGGCGGGGCCTCATTGGCAAGAAGTAGAGAAGGGATAGAACCTTTGAAACAGGTCAACACCTTGACACTTAACACCAGCTTCAAGAAAAAAATCAAGCCGCCATTCACATATCTAGAAGCTAAAAATATCCACCTCACCTTTTCACTACTTTTTACAGACAGACTATCGAGATCATGCTAAGCAGCTGCTTTGGGAATTGCAACACTTTGATTCTCAAATCCCTACAGAAGAGACTGAAAACAGTGCAACCATCACTTGGGGTACCACCATCATCTAAATATATGTAAGTGGTAAGAAGTATGTGGACCTTAAGCATTAGTTAATCTTAAGAATAATTAGAGTAGAATTGGCTAGTGTTTATGTTAGTGTTTATGGGTACACAATTGGGATAACACTGAACAAATACGGTTGGCATTGCAGGGTTGCAACACTAAAGCCATTGCCCTCCATTGTGAACATTGCTAAATGCCTCCCAGAAGAATGACATTAAAATTGAAGTTATTGGGTTAATTTAGAAGGATTGTATCTGTAGATGGATACACTCAATTACAGTGTCCATTACAGAAGTGTATTCCATCTGTGAAACATAGTGGCCCTATTGTATCTCAATATAATGGATTTCCATCACTGACACAACAATGAAGTTTTAATTTTGTCAGCAAATTCTAAAGAGAAATGTCAGGCTATATGTATTTGAAGCAGCAAGAAAATGACGATAAGTCAATTCACCAAAGAATGAAAGATGTTTTGGAAAACAAGTCCTGACCATAATCCAATATAAATGCTGTGGAAGGACCTGCACTAACCATGAAGAGCTGAAGCTTTTCTACACAGAGAAATGGGTTAAAATTCTTCCAAGGCAATATGCAACTGATAACAGAAATGTTTAATTTGCCATAATTGTCATATACCATTCCATTCTACATATTTAGTACTGTTTATTTGCTTATATTTATTTTACTGCACTATATATGCACTTTGTGTTGCCCTGTGTTGTTTTGGGTTTAATTATGGTCCTGGAGAAACTAATATAGTATTACTTATTATACCACTGTATACTTGTATATAGTTAAAATGACATTAAAGCTTTATTTCAAGTGTTAAAGAATCCACTAGCCACTGGTGAATACAGACACACCCACAACACAGAAAGAGAGACAAACAAACAACAAAGACTCATAAATAAAAGCACAGCCACAGGCAGTATGATGCATGACTGGTTTTTGATCCAGGCTTTTCAGAATAGCCATTGTTGCCACCTTAGTGAGTTTTAAAAAAGCTTTGGCTTAACCCTTTCTGCTCTATTTCAGCTTACTTGACTCAAAACATACTACTACATAATACTACTACACTACATTCTACTACAGCTACTGTCTAAATGGGTAAAAGTGATTTTTTTTATATTACAAATGCACTTGTAAAATGTATAAAATGTAATATGCAGGTTAAGTCAAAAGAAACAAAAGGGAAAATGACATATCTGAATACCCTGGCAAGTAATGGGTCCGTAATTTACACCATTCCGGAATGTCCAGAACATGGCCGCCATCTTGGTTCAAGAACAAGCTTTTCCAATGGGAAGGTGGTTATAAATAAAACATTAATAAAAACAGAATAACAAGATTTGCAAACCATATTCAATAGAACACACTTCAAATACAAGATATTTAATGTTTAAAATCATAAACTTTATTATTTTTTGCAAATATTCACTCATTTTGAATCTGGTGCCTGCAACACATTCCAAAAAAGTTGGAACATGGGCAACAAAAGACAGGAAAAGTTGAAAAATGCTCAAAAACACATGTTTGGAACAGTCCACAGGTGACCAGGTTAAATGGAAACATATGAGTAATTGGGTATAAAGGGAGCATCACCGAAAGGCTTAGTCGTTCACAAGCAAGGATGGGGTGAGGTTCACCGTTTTGTGAAGAACAGTGTTAACAAAAACTCCAACAGTTTGGGATTTTGTCATCTACAGTCCATAATATCATCTGGAAAATCTGGAGAAATCTCTGCAAGTAGGTGGCAAGGCCGAACACTAAAATTGAATGCCTGTGACCTTCGATCCCTCAGGCACTGCATTAAAAAACATCATCATTCTGTAATGTAAATGATCACATGGGCTCAGGAACACTTCAGAAAACTATTGTCAATGAACACAGTTCATCGCTCCATCTACAAGTGCAAGTTTAAACTCTACCATGCAAAGTGAAAGCTATATATCAACAACACCCAGAAACACAGTTGGCTTCTCTGGGCCTAAGCTCATCTGAGATGGACTGACACAAAGTGGAAAAGTGTCCTGTAGTCTGACGAGTCCACATTTCAGATTGTTTTTGGAAATCATGGACATCGTGTCCTTTGGGCCAAAGTGGAAAAAGACTGTCTAGATTGTTATCAGTGCAAATTTCAAAAGCCAGCATCTCTGATGGTATGGGGGTGTGTTAGTGCCCATGGCATGGGTAACCTACACATCTGTGAAGGCACCATTAATGCTGAAAGGTACATTTCAAGTACTTGAAGCAACATATGCTGCCATCACAAGCAATGCCTATTTCAGGGACGTCCCTGTTTATCTCAGCAAGGCAATGCCAATCCACATTCTGCACGAGTTACAACAGTGTGACTTCGTAGTAAAAGAGTGTGGGTACTAGGCTGGCCTGCCTGCAATCCAGACCTGTCTCTCATTGAAAATGTGTGGTGCATTATACAACAAAAGAAAAGAATGGGAAATAATTCCACCAACAAAGCTTCAAACAATTAGTGTCCTCAGTTTCCAAACGCTTATTGAGTGTTGTTAAATGGAAAGGTGATGTAACACAGTGGTAAACATGCCCCTGTTCCAACTTCGTTGGAGCATGTTGCAGGCATTACATTTAAAAATTAAAAATCAATAAGGTTTATTTGTTTGAACATTAAATATCTTGTCTTTGTAGTGCATTCAACTGGATATAGGCTGAAAAGGATTTGCAAATCATCATACGTTGTTTTTATTTATATTTTACGCTATGTCCCAACTTAATTAGAATTGGGGTTGTGCTAAAGTTTAATCAGGAATGGTCTTTTTGGAACGGTAACAGCCGAAAAACATGTTTTTGAGAAAGGAAACAAGGAGAAAAGGCTAAGATATGCTAAAGCATACTAAGATTGGAATAAGGATCAGTGGAAAATAGTTTTATGGAGTGACAAACCCAATTAATTTGTGGCTCCAGTTGTCAGCAATATATTATACATCAGTGGTTCTTAAACTTTTTTTGCAGTGCCCCCTTTTGTAGATGAGATTATTTTCGAACCCTCTCACAAATGTACACGCCGGGTCCAAACCTCAATGTAAGCTGAACTTTAAGCACATAACTCCGTACAAAAAAACTTCCGTTTTTTCAATGGGAAGGAGTCATTTAGCATAAAAAAGAAGACCAGAATTGTCTAAAAAAATTATTTGCAATATCTCTTGTTGTTCAAAACGTATTAACACAGAAAGTTCAAAACTTTGGTTGCTTTCACTGGTAACTGAAGATGGATTTGTTTATTCTTATGAAGGAATGCAGCTGCTGTATCAAAGCCACAGACTTTAACAACCAACATTTAGAAAGATCACAAATTTCACACAGCACTGTTGCACCCCTTATAACTAAATTCAGAGAAACCAGGACTGTGGACAACAAGCCATGTTATGGTTGACAGACGAAAAAACCTCAACAATGGTTTTGGCAGCCTTTGAGAAAAGTCCACGATGCAGCATGTGACGTGTCCTGTAAACTTTGACTCACCCTTTAGACCATTGCTAAAACAACAGATCTGAAGGTGGCATACTATTTTGCAAAGTACTGTATATCAACAATCAAGCAATTAAAGATATTCCACATCATATCCCTTGGAGGTGACAGGTTGAGAGGTGACATCTCTGAACATTGACATTTCTAAGCAAGCACATCTGTCATATCAACATATCCAGGCAACAAATAACTGGCTCAAACACAGCAAAGCAAACTGACAACAGATGCAGCTCAGACCAACATATCTGTTCATTAAAGGTGCCACCACTGTGGGCTTGGTTTATGAAGTTGGTAACAGGGTTGTGTTACAAAAAAACACATGATTGGGTGCTATAACTCCTCTTTTCACCTAATTAGAGCACGGTGGAACAGTCTAAACAAGCGATCATCTTGCTTAGCCTGAAAATTTCTCCATTCAAAAACAATGAACGGCAAAACTCAGTGAAAACGATGTGGCATTCAGGGACTGACAAAGCCATCAGATGGACAAACTGAAGATGAGAGAAAAACACAGTCACCATCATTTTTTGTTTAACAATAGAATATTAAAAAATAAAATGACAAATCACACAAACCACAAGGCACATTGTCCATCCAACATTGCACATGCCTGGTTCTTAATTATTGTTAAAATGTAGGTTTGCAGTCAAACCATATCACTACTACTACTTTGTTCAGCTGCTGAACAAAGTCCTGGAAACACACTTAACACACGCAGGCAGACATTGAATCATGCGGCGGATGGTTTGGAAGTCGTCCTTACCCCCAGAGCCCCACGCTGGGTTGGCGTTACCATTTCTCATACCTCGGGTGCGGTGGCGACTGCGATTCGGGTCAGTGTAGAAGGTGAGCTGCGGCTCGCCATCTGCTTCAGGCCCAGAATCCCCATCCGGGTTCAGGAAGGCTGAACCCGCTGCCGAATTCAGATAAAAATCCACCATCAATTTAAAGTCGAATCAATTACAATTGCAAATACTTCTCAGACCACAATTGGTAGAATATATGTTTAACCCTAATATGTTATCTAGCACTCAGAAACTCCCAAAACACGGATGTTAGTTTAAACCTTTTCATGCTTTTTTTTTTTTTAACAAATAGAAGTTGAAAGTGAAACAAATACATATGTACTACACATACCACAAACATTTCACCATTAAAATTATGTAAATCACCAGTTTGGATAATTATGACAGCATGGCTCATCTTTTGAGAATGAATCATCTTTGTCTTTAATATTACTGGACAACGAAGACTGCTTCCTGAACACTTTTAGGTGTATTTTATGTATTACATTTGGCCCCTGAACACTAAATCACCTTAAAATATCCCATCATATACCATTTCATGCTTATAACCTACTTTTTGTAATTTCCCATCAGATTTAAAGTCTATAAGTTGCCAACACAGTAAGAAGTCCCAGGACGCCTGGGCATGCACTCAGTGTAGGCGTTATTTAAATGCTGTCTTAGTCATGCTCGGACATGTTTAGGCAGGTTAGACATTGTCAGACTGGCTATAAATTGCCTAGATTTACACATTCTGTTTGGACATGGGTTAATGCACACATTCTTCAGGCAAGAGCATACTGAGTACACATGTAAAAGTTGGATTCACTGTCTTCTGGAGGATTTAATATCTAATATCTAATCTAATACACCAGAAATGTATTATTCTTGTTGCAACAGCATAAATTGTTACCTCTGTGATGAGTGTACAATTAAGGGTCAAAGATGCACATGGATGTAAAATTTGTTTTGTTAACCCTAGATTTTACATTTATTGAAATACATTCTTTTTTTAATTTCTATAGTGCAAACAATGCAAAACAATGCACATTTTAAACCACAAACTTTAGTTCAATGCAATTAAACTAAACTTAATAACTAGAAATATAAATACCAAAGTGCTATATTCAATTTAAAACAGTAAACAATCAATCGAAGTAAGATTAGTCTTTATATAAAACCAGTCTCAAATGTCTCCAGTTTCCATTGTAAAACGGAAGATTGCGTTTATTATTCATTATTGCATCCAATAGTGTTTTTTAAAAAGCTATAACATTATATGTCATAAAAAGAATATGATATTCCATGAAAATATGACCATGTAATATTTCCACAATGCTCAACGTGACATTTTTGCATTGCAAGGTATATTATTACACTTCTAGCCTGAGAACCTGGAACTCTAATAAAAATAAACAAATAAATGAAGATGATGTGGATGAAGATGCCACAACACATGAAACAGATGTGGAATACGTCACTGATTGAGATTCTGAACTTTTTAAGCATGGCTATCCTCATCTGATACCACAGCTAGAATAACATGATCTCATGAGAGACTTAGATTAGTCAAAAGGTAATTTATAATTATTAATTAATTTTGATTCATTTCAAGAACGTTTGACATCATCCATCATAATCTTAATCTCAATCTTTTTTTCAGGAAGCAAAACCTTTGTTGCCCAGTGTAAGTGAGGAGGAGCTACAAAATCCCTGAGAGGCAAGAGTCTTTCAACATGGAAAACTCATTTTATGAAGTCAATTGCTTGCTACTTCAACAATTACACAACTAAATACATTGAAGAGAGTTTGGAACATGTGTGTTGGACATGGGAGTTTGACCTAAAAAGTCCATCTCGGGAGCCGAGCTGGGCAGCTATAATGCAAGAGTTGGAATGTTAATCTAGTTTAATTTCCCAAGTTTTGCATTGTGGTTTATACGTAGGTTAAAAACAGGTTCTGATTCATTAAGCAATTTCATAAATAACAAGGTTATATCGGGACTATTTATATACACATTCAAGTCAATGCCAATTTAGCGTAATCAACTAACCTAACATGCACATCCTTGGAATATGAGAGGAAACCAGAGTACCCTGACTAAACACACACAGACACGGAGAGAATATACAGACTCTACACAGAAAGGACCCATGCCTCTTTACCCTAAGATTGAACCCAAGACAGCGGTGCCACCCCCGATGTCAGTTTGTAACTCATAATATACAATTATTATTATTGATGTAGGCTACAGATAACACATGGTCAGTTTGGTTATTCAGATAATGTTTAAATCTAGATTTCAAATGGATTTGAGAGTCATGTATTACGACACAACATAAAGTGATACACACAACGTCAGAAGTACCCAGAAGAAGTACAGAGGACCAAATCACATGAAAATGAGAAATTAAAAATAAATTAATAAAATTGATATTTATTAGTGGCTAATAATATTAAAAACATTCAAATAGTACAGTTGTGCTCATAAGTTTACATACCCAGGCAGAATTTGTAATGTTTAGGCCATTTTTCAAAGAATATGAATGATAATACCAAAACTGTTCTGATATGTAAGGTTAGTGGTTGGATAAAGCCACTTATCATTTATAAACTTATAAAGAAGTTATCATTGAAAAATTGTGTTTGCCCTTTTGAAAGCACGATGACAACAGAAACTACCCAAATCACCCTGATCAAAAGTTTACATACCCTAGTTCCTAATACCATGTATTGCCTCCTTTAACAGCAAAATGTCTCCAGTTCCTGTAAATTCTTGGGCCGTCAAACTGCACGTTTGAGATCTCCCCAAAGTGGCTTAATGATATTGAGATTAGGAGACTAATATGGCCACTAAAGAACCTTCACTTTTTCTGCTGTAGCCAATGACAGGTCGACTTGTCCTTGTGTTTTGGATCACTGTTATGTTGAAACATTTAAGTGAGTCCCATGTGCAGCTTCCAGGCTCATGAGTGCAAATTTTCCTCCAGTATTTTCTAAATAAAACGTAAAATGTTCAAAGTAAAATTCTGCATTCATATTGCCATCAATTTTGACCAAGTTCCCTGTACCTGTGTAGCTCACACATCCCCAAAACATTACAGACCCACCTCCGTGTTTCACAATAGGGATGGTGTACTTTTCATCATAGGTCTTGTTGACTCCTCTCCAAATGTAGCGTTTATGGTTGTGGCCAAAAAGTTCAATTTTGGTCTCACCACCACAAGTAATTTTGTTCCAGAAAGGTTAAGGTTTAACTCTGTGCTGTCTGGCATATTGTAAGTGGGCTGCTTTGTGGCATTGGGGTAGTAATGGCTTTCTTTTGGCGACTCAACCCTGCAATTCATTTTTCTTATTGTGCATCTTGAAACAGCCACACCACTTCTTTTCAGAGAGTCCTGTATGTACGTTGACTTTATTTGTGGGGATCTCTTTGCATCCTGAACAATTTTTCTGGCAGTTGTTGTTTAAATTTTTGTTGATCTACCTGACCTTTTCTTGGTTTCAACAAAATCTCTAATTTAAACTTCTTAATTATAGTTTGAACACTGCTAATAGGCATTCGTAATTTCTTGGATATCTTTATATATCCTTTTCCTTTTTTAAGTTCAACTATCTTCTCCCGCATATCCTTTAACAATTATTTTGCTTTTTCCCATGCCATGGTACCATTTCCCATGGTAATCCAACAACGTCAGTGGCAAAACTGGATGACACTGCAGCCCAAAAATCATTGACTTTTTATACACACACACACACACACAAGTTACAAGCAAATAGATCACAGATGAGCATGGTTATTTTTAGTAACCATTTAAACCTGCATGGGCCCTCAGGGTATGTAAACTTTTGCTTAGGGTGATTTAGGTAGTTTCTGTTGTCATTATGATTTAAAAAGGGCAAACACAATAGTTTGCTAATAAATGGCTTCACCAAACCACTAACCATTTGTATTATCATTCATGTTCTCTGAAAAACGGTAAAAAAATTACAAATTCTCCCAGTGTATGTAAACTTATGAGCACAACTGTATGTGTTAATGGACAAATATTAAACATATACAGGTATTTCCCATTTTATGATGGGTCAATTATTTTTTAACTTACAATGGGAATCTGAATATACACATTCTGCAGAAAACATACTGTGAATATAAAATTTTGAATTTTTTATATTTCTCAGGGAAAGTGATATGCAGGATGATGCTCGCCTTCACTCTCATGTGCTAGATGAGGAATTCGGCAGTGCTGGGAATGATTAGCACTGGGAAATGTAGTGAGGAAAAGCCATGGTCACAACAATAATACCTTCTGTTTTTCACTTTCCATACATTACTCAATATATTTAATTAGATATTCAATACACTATTATAAAATAAGCTTTATGGTAATTATTTGTCAAACTGTATTAATATTTTAATGTAAGTGTTTTAAACATGTTTAAGGTACGCTACACTGTGATACAGTATATATTCAACTTGTTGGTTTACAAATTCAACTTGCAATCTGGGGCTACCATTACCATATCATTTTTAATCTGTGGCTACCAATATGCATACGTGCATATTATAGAAAATGCATCGTTGCTAAAAAATAAAACACAAAGTGCATTCAAATATATAAAGGTATGCACTATTTAATCACTATTTTATTATCTAATATCTAATAAATAAAAATGGTTTTCATTTTGGTTAATATCCAATTTCATTAAACATAATGCGGATGTTAAACGGAGCATACCTGTATTTATTATATGTGTATATGTGTGCATTACATTTACATTTACAGTATTTAGCAGACGTCCGTATCCAGAGCGACTTACAAAAGTGCTTTAAGACATCAGTAACATAATCCATTCTTAATAATAAGGAATCTAAACAAG
>JAUZSU010027700.1:0-10521 GCA_034780255.1 Parotocinclus maculicauda | reverse complement strand
GTAGTTCTTGTTTGTACGTTCTCTATACGTGTAAATCGTACAATAAAGGTTTAATAAACATTTAATATGTTACATAGAACGTCCTGTCTTGTAACATAGGGCATGTTCGTTTAATCGGACCAACCGATTATTAGGACCAAAACCATCGCGTCCCGATGTGGTCCCATTAACCGGAATTGACTGTATCCCCTAATGGAATATCCCCTAATTTTTGTGCGCAGTGCAGTTCTACATTTACAGTTCAATATGGTTCCCTTTACTCTGTTCCTCACAGGACCACCACAGATCAGGTACTATTTGGGTGGAGAATCAGCAACACTGACATGGTGGTAGTCGTGGTGTTTTGTGCTGATATGAATGGATCAGACACAGGAGTGTTGCTGTTTTGAAACACCTCAGTGTCACTGCTGGACTGAAAATAGTCCACCAGTCAAAACTGTTCAGCCACCAGCATGCTGTAGCCAGCGTTATGTGAGCACTGATGAAGGATTAGAGCATGACTAACACAAACTGTGCAGCAACATATGAACTGCTGTCTCTGACTTTACATCTACATGGTGGATTTGTTTAGATTGATGGGTGCACAGTGTTTAAAATCTCTGTTACAGCAGCATTGTTTTGTGTGATCCAGTCATACCAGCACAACAAACAACACACGCAGAATGATCCACCATCCTCTTACCCACCCATCCTACCTGATCATTGGTACGCCGGGGGTTCTGACCAATACAGAACAGAGTAAAGGAGACAAATGAATTAATTTCTGTAACTGTAGAACTACAAAGAGCATCTATATGGTAAGAGAAACTAATAAATTGGATAGTGATTGCAGACACATGAAGATGTACTTAATAAAGTGATCGGTGAGTGTATTTCTCCAGTTGCAGTTCCATATTTAACGATGTTATGATTGAGTTAGAAGTAGAAGTAGTTAATCATGTAACGTGTCTTTGTTCTGCCATTACAAATCTAGCGCACAATATCAGCTCACCATCTTTGATCGAGGTGATTCAGAGCCAGTTTCTTTGCTGGGAGGGAAGCTGGTGTCCAGTATAGAGTTCAGTGTGTCTCCAGGTAGGGCACAGCTTGGATTCTCGGACAGGGTGCTTTCACCAGGCTAGAGACGTACAGGACATTTAGCTGAATGCTTTTTGTAACCTGATTACATGTCTGATAGCTTTGCAATAGACTGTCTATATGAATGTTTATTACCTGAAATATAGAGCGGGACGGTTTGTGGCGCATCTGCTCTTTTAGGGTGATGCTGTTCTCAGGTGAGTCACACTCCATGATGGTCAAAATGTTAAGTGCTGGAGGGGCAATGTGCAAATGGGTCAGTCGAGCTTTCTTCAGGTGGTGGAAATCGCCCTCTGTAAGAGTATACCTGAGAGAGATGAGGAACCCAAGTGTCAAATGATCAAGCGGAAGCCATTTGCTTAGATAGCAAGTGTGTCATAAGCATTAAATTAGTTATGCTTTCACTGTGAAATATCGAATTTGAATACAAATGATGCCATCACGCAGGGGGACTGATGGCGCATAGCTACCCTGCATTCTGGGTGTGAAGCGCAATATAAACCTTTCACATTCCTGTTACTTCATGAGTACATAACCTATGACTTCATCCCATCCTCACCATCCCACATGTGTTGCCGTCGTGAGGACACTCAGCAAAATACCACCTTAAACCAACTGTAAGCTGTGTTAAGCAAATATTTTTTTCTTAATTCAGCCATAACCCTGTAACTGTGTATCACCAGTTTCATAACATCTACCAAACAGTGAGATTAAGGGCTTTCTCTGAAGCGCACAAAGAGCCACAGAATGGCTACTGGCTGCAAAGTACATTATCATATAATCCTTGTAAGCTACAGCCTGGCTCATCATTTTTCATCATTAGTCTAATTGCCACCCAGCCCAATCAGAGCCGGGGCCAATTTTTTCTCTTCTTGACCCCAGACGACTGTGGTATTATTAGGATTCCTACTTGCGTTTTCCTTGTGATAGGGCAACTTCATAGATTGTTAGGCCACTCCAGCTTCGGTTATGTTTCTATCAAAAGTATTATTTTCGGAGAGTCTCGCCCCGTCTCATGGCTTATACACAACACATATGTACAGCTGGCTGTACAATCCCTAACCTTCGCCCTTTCTCTTGACTCTTTTTGCTCTGCTCACAGATGGCCATCTCGTTAAACGATACACGCCGACCCGTGTATGCTGAGGACTGGAATCTCTCTGTGTCCCCATCACCATGGCAGCTGGAGGTGGACAGTGACTCCGTGCTTTCCACCCTGATCGTGATGTCTGTCAAAAAACATGAAGGACTCTGATGATGCACTGATCTAAAATTGACTCAATCACTTTGTTCCCTGTGGTTCATTATGTGAGGCAAACAGTAAGAATGTTCTCGAGAAATTGTTATTCTATTCATTAGAAAAGCAAATGGAAAAGCTGATCCGCTGAATGCTTTTGCATACAGTTTTCCAAATTGGGCAGTTAACACACTGAAATGACTGTTGAATTTCTATTTGGTACCTTGAGTAGGCTGACTTTCTTCCACATAGGTGGTGTTGGTTTTCTCCAAATCATCACTGGCCCTGAGCAATTACAAAAACAATTTAATCCAGGAAATGATATTATAATTTTAGCGTATCTACTGAACATTAATGCTTTAATCATATTTTGTTGGTATGTCTTTGCTATATATCCCATCATGTGCCAACATATCTTTGCATAGAAAGTGATCATACTCCCTTTACTTTAACTGCCCTCTTTAGTCTGTTTGGAGGTCTCGTATTTCGAATGAGTGGCAGTGGACTGCTTGCTTCAGCTCCATCCATAGATTTTCTGGAAGATTTAGCTCAAGGTTCTGACTTGGCCACTCAAGAACATTCACTCTCTGATATTTAAAAATATCATTCAACGTAGTGAATGAGACCCCCATGCTTCACAGTAATTGGTATATTTTTGGTGGTGTGTTGTGCTTGGTTTTTGCCAACCCTAGTGTTTGGATTCTAGTTTAATCATGGCCGGACAAAAAACATTTTGGCACATGGACTCAGAAGAGCCGGCTTTGTGTCACTGACCAATTTCAGCCATATAGACTTCTTTAAAGTTTCCATTTGCTATTTTGCTATTTTCCCACATCAGACTTTTTTAATTTCTCATCCACTTTGGAGGGACGACCTAAATAAAAGCAACATCTCATCCATAAACGACTAATAGTGAAATCCTTGAGGTATTGACAGTTTTATTCTAAAGTAACCAAAGACAATGCAGATTGCAGATGTAAGGGTGGGCCAGTTTGTTTATGTGAACTTGATTGACAGGACAAAAAAAAGATTTTAGTGATTACTCTGGACTGTTTATCCAAATCATGTATTTGACTAATTAATACATAACGTATCTACTGAAATTACATTTTCAGGGAGTAAAATTATACTTTGACAGGATAGGGGATATTGACAGGGTATGATTATTTTCTATAGGCCCTGTAAATATACATGTAATAGACATTTTGCCACTGCTCCACTGAAACATATAAATCATGACTGTGCTGTGATTTTTATTTTTAAACTTAACTTGGAAAATATGAGGTGAAGCATTAAGAAAAAGACAGAGACTGTCACCTGGAGTAGCGGCGTCCACTCTGACAGCAGCGATGACATAAAATAAGGAGAACAGACAGCAGGACCAGCGTTCCTCCAGCAAAAACAGACAACATCACCAACAGCAGTACATAGTTATCCTGCCTGGCTGATGTCACTGGAACATCCTACACACAAAGCACAAAAAACACACACCTGGTAAACCACCAATTTGAGTCAGGATTGGACGTTCATGTCTGGATTCATCGAATGATTTAAATACAATATGGATAAAAACCCTTGTGTCTGCATGCAGATTTCACAGATGTTCATGAATCACTAGATTTGTAATGCAGCGTATATCAGTCTGAGTGGAAAGCCATTACAGGTACATCAGAAATGTGGATGTCTGAGAGACCCATCAGAGATCAAAAAGTGTGAGGGATGAGAGGAAGCACATGCAGCTGTGTGGTCTGAATGTACTGCAGCGGGCAGCGGGTGCTGATTTGTGCCTCACAGACTCTAAAATTGGGACTGCAGTAGCCTTGCGGTTAAGGTACTGGTACCTGAATGAACCTGATGGTCCTGGGTTCAAATCCCACCTCTGTCAAACTGCCACAGTTGGGTCCTTAAGCAAGGCCCTTAACCCACAATTGCTTGAATTGTAAGACTGGATAAGTTGTAAGTCGCTCTGGATAAGGGCGTCTGCTAAATTCCGTAAAATGTAAATGTAATTGCAGGTTAGTAATAATATAAAAAAACTAAACAATGATGTGATTTCAAACAAATGTAATCATGATTTGGTACGGAAGCTGAATCCATAAATGGCTGAGTCTTTGAGGAGCAAATATGGCCAGAAGATGTTTGTCAACAAATGTGTGAAAAAAATATTGAAATGTTTAAAAACAATGTTCCTCAAAGAAAGATTGGAAGGGATTTACAAAGTTCTTCTATTACAGTGCATAATAATCAATAGACTATCAATAGCTGATAAAACCACATGGGCAAATGATTACTTTATCAAGCACTACAATACAGAAATACATTCACAAATGCCACTTAAAACTGTACTGTGCAACAAAGAAGGGACGTCCGTGCATTAAAAAAAAAACCAAACAATGCAAACCACATGCTGCACATGGCATGACACCAGAAGAATAGGGTACAGGTCCTAGACTGGTCTGCCTTCAGTAATGATCCATCTCCAATAGAGAATGTGTGAAGCAAACCCATAATTTTGCACATCATAAGACATTTGTGCAGGAAAATGGGGCAAAACAACTGAAACCCTTCATCTGATAGCCTTGGTATCCTCTGTAACATGAGAATGGCGACATGACAAAGTGGTAAATGCTTACCATCCCAATTTTTTTAATGTGTCATGGAAAATAAGTATATTCGCAATTTAAATGAAGCTTCCCAAATAAAACATAAAATAATTTGTGTTTAAACTGTTTAATTTAATTAAAGCAAATAAGTTTTTTTTTGTATGTAAATACATTTTCTATACTGTCCCTAATTCTTCTGATTTGTGGTTGTGCTTTTTACCATTCATATATATCCAGACATGACATATTTAGAGAAGATTCAGGTTTTCCTGAGGAATTGCCAACAACCAACACTATTAGACATCTTGACACATAACTAGCCTCCACAAACTTGTGAGATCCTTGTATGGTAAATGCGTCAAAGTCTCACAGCCATCAGACATAGAATAATGATGATAAAAGATCATGTGCTTCCTCACACTTCCTCTGAGTGTATTTGAAGGAAGGATTTCACAGTTTTGGGTAAGGGTGTGCTTACTCGGCAGCTGCTGGCTCCTCACTTGTACTCCTGCTTTTGTTCTCCCTGTGTTGGCCTAGCTCCTTCAGTCCCTCCTCAAGCTGCTCGATGGTCTCAGAATCTCCCACTTCCTGGGCCAGTGCCAGAGCCTCTTTGTACAGCTTCATGGACTCTGTGAACTCACCTGGGATACAAAAAGTTTTCAACATATTCCTATTAACAACCACATTTGACAACACACAAAATTATTATTGGTTCTAAATACTGGAATGCACTTATCTACATGGATAAACATAACATAAATGGAACCACTTCTGATTAGTGAGCTCTACTATCTCAGTCCCTCATGATTGCTAGAGAACTGGGGAATGACTCCACCCTCAGCCTCCCCTCCCTCAGAAACAAAATACTGTATGTCAGAATGTGATGCCTGGTATGCACCAAGCAGACTTGAATCTATATCAATGCTGGTAAAGTGGATACATTTAAAAGAAACAACATTTTAGCCATGAAAAAATTACAATCATTATAATATACAATCATTATAAGAGCAAAGGGAGAAAAGTCCTGGCCAAATATGAGCCAGATATGAACATGCATCATGATCATAGACAGTTCCCTTTTTTCGAGAGAAAAAAAAAAAAAAAATTAAAAAAAAATTACATTATTTTATTTAAGCAAGCTTAAACATCAACTGAACCATCAATTGCTGAGGGCCAGGGATTGTATCAGAGGTAGGGATTCCAATGTGAAGCATGTATAGAACCCTGTGATAGGTCGGTAGCCGTTTCAGTGTGTACTGTATGCTTTGTTTAGTCATAGGAATTTAGCAGTGCTAAATTCAAGAAGGGGTTTTGAGTTTAAGCAGTTTAAGACCAAATCAAAACCAAGCCCTATATCCAGATCAAAGCCATAGTACTAATATCATAAATTACATACGTAATCAGTATCATATGACAGCCCTTTAAAAAAAATAAAAACTTGGTACATTTCAAGAATAAATATTCTCATAATATTTTGAGAATAAACTAGTATGTCAAGAATAAAGTCAGATAATTCCAAGAATACAGTCGAAAGTGAAACTGAAAGTGCTAATCTGTGGCCTAACTGTGAAAGTAAAGATGTAAAGGATGTAATGAAGTTGGACTTCCACAAAAGTTTCACATTTATCATTTTTTTCTTCAGAAAATCTTTACAAAAGTAGTAAATACGATGAGATTATTCTCAAAATATTAAGAGTTTCTCAAATCCAACATATTTTTTATCAGTGACCCTAAAAAACAATGGTTTCCAGTAATATTAATAAATATTAGATTTAAGAAACCTATTGAATCTATTTATTATTACGTGATAGATGAACTATCTATTAGTGCCAACTAATCTTCTTGTTTTTCTTTTTATCATGATTTCTTACCTTTATGCATTAGAATGCCTGCCAGGTTTCCCAGTAGCACGTGTTGGTCAGGATGACTGGCTGCCTGGCCCAGTTCTACAGCCTTCTTTACTTGGGCCAGTGCCTCATCGTACTTTCCCTGCAGGTCCAGCACCGTGGCCAAATCACTCATTAGAACCAGTGTCTGAAATGCACACATAAAAAGGTTTTAATATCACTTCATTTAAAAAGCAGCTGTCATTACTGGAGTTTATTGGGCGTGTCAGTGTTTAATAGTAAATACTGGTATAATGGAAAATAACCTAAATTAAATCACTCTATGAGGTTAGGGTATGATGTTCATCAGGCTTCCACTCCCAGTAGGCCTTATTCATGTTTGCAGTTTGTTTATGTGCTAAATGTAAGGATTTACCGACCACTTCCTTTCCCAACGACCAATTATAGAAGAGATATTTTACAGCAAGTATTCAACCTAATTCTCCTGTCCTGAAGGTGGATGGGGGCAATGATGTTCATTCAGGGACCTTACTTTATTTGAGAATTTACATTCTTAGTTGTGACAGAGAAACACTTAAAAAAAAAAAAACCTTGCATTTCTGTAGAGAACACTGAAATCACTAATTATGCTGCTACAGAATTTTGCAATAAGACAAAACGACAGTTTTCCACTGCCCAGTTTCTTCTTTGATGTCAGTTTGAGCACCACATCTTTAATACCCAGCTTAACAGGTTTTTGCCTTGTTGATAAAAATATAGTTGTTGACTAAAAGAATAATGCACCCAGATATAAATGTCGGATTGCTGCAAAACTCGGCATTCAGGTATGTCAGTGGCAGATCATTTGACATCTGATGTGGTCTGATAAGACATTTGGACTTGCCACAACAGGGAGCAAAAGTACTACCCTCAATGCACCACAAAAAGGCTCCCAGGGGCTACTTGTGGGTAGTATACCTCTTTGTGAGAAATTGTTAATTGCTAGACAGGCCTCAACTACATGGCCCAGACTCTTGGGGTGCATCATTGGATAATAAGAAGCAGGATGGACCTTTCGGGTAATTGGTAAGCCAATCTGACCTAGATGTTAGGTGTTGTTAGGAGAGGCAGTGGTTCAGTGAGGGTACACCTGTTGAACAGGAGTTTAGAATCCTGCCTGTGCTGTGGAGGGACACACTGCCCCAACTGCTGCTGTGGAGATCTGGGGAGGCATCGCATACAACAGTTGGTCACGCTTAATAATGATATGTGGGGCACTAACAGATCAGTAATAGGTGCAGGGCATCCTGCGGCCATGTGTTGAGTCTCATGGTAGGGCTTCCATCTGGCATTTTTCAGCAGAACAATGCTCGCCCAAGCACAGCAAGGGTTTAACCATCAATACCTCTACCAGATTGGAATACTTCCTTGGCCTAATCGGTCACTAGATTTATCACCAACCAAGCATTTATGTGTCTTAGACCACACCTGTAATCATTTACATAACTGCATGTTGAGATTCGCAGCAATCCAACATTTCTATCTGCTTGTTTATTTTTTGTCAAAGAGTGTATTATGTCCCAGCAATTAATCAGTTTGCTTTTTTGAACCTTTCCCTGAGAAAAAGTTACATTTCACATAGCATATGTGGTTTGGCTTAGTGTCACAGATGAATTAAGTGTAGCTGATGCAGTGACAAAGGGAAATAGCCCAGTGTGTAAACAGATGGATAATGTTGGAAATGTGTGGTTGGATACCTGAGGATGCGCCTCTCCATTCTCCTCCTGACAGATCTGCAGAGCGTTCCGGTAATCCCTGCATGCACCTGTAAAGCGTCTGGAGGATGCCAGGTAGCGTGCCCGGGCATCCAGGCTAAGGCCTAACAGCAGTCGTGTGTCTTTCCGTTCATCTTCTACTGAAGCCAGAGAGAGACATAGGGGTGAAGAAACTCCCACATATTCACCACAGCTAGCATGTAACCAATTCTACACCAACACACAAGATACAACAAAGATAACACTCACTCTTAAGACTGTTGTTACACACAGAACGCAATACTTTTTATGCTGTTTATTCAGAAGAAAGTACATAAATTTAAGCTCGTGTTTAATGACGGAACATTCCACAGGAAATGCAATTTCTCAGATGGCACAATGCAAAGTTATTTGATTTACACCGTTAGATTTTTGTGAACTTTTGCAAGTGGCTGACGTTCACTAACCAAACGCTAAAAATAGTTTAGATAAACTAAAAAATTAGTTTATTTAAAAAGTAAAGAAGAGACCAAAAACACTGATCCTAATAGACCAAGAGGGAACACATGGCGATATCACGGTGTAATTTGTACAGTAGAAATAAAGCTCTTGAACTTGTATGTTTGAGCTTTTGACTGAAAATACAACAATAGTCTAGTAGCTATTGTCAGCTTCTAATCTACAGTATTTTATTCATAAACATGCTATGTGGTAAAAAAAAGAAGTTAAACCAGGTGGTGTAATAAAAAAAATATCTTGTTTCGTACAGTGTGTATTGCAATAGGACAAAGAAATCTCGTCCTAATATTTAGCATTTTCAGGATGCATTTTTTGCGTCATGTTCGGTATGTAACGACCTTAATGGCCTCAAATCGAATACTGGACTAGGCTAATATGGCTTATTTGGAAGGGAATGCTCAAGGGAAGCCAATAGTGGCTTAGTAAATACTGTATAACTACAATATTATATTTCATATTTATTATTTTTTATATTTATTATAATTCAATACCCCTCTAGTCTTCACCACAATATTATTATATAATATCATTCAGCTTTCATAGAACCATCTAGGCTTTCAAAGTGTATCACTTACTATATTAATGTATTTCTAGAAGCAACTTTTAATACAAATAATCCATGTTGGATGTCAAGTTAAATGTTAAGTTATAATTAGAAGAGCAGAAGTGTAATCAGAAGTGGGATCATGAACAGCTGGTCCATGTCAAAAATAAATACCTCCCAGGACATGCAAGACTACAGTCATAATTAGTATTGAGTTCATGATGGTTTTGAATAAAGTATGTTACACTAGGAATATTCTAATCAACGGTTCAACAATAATAGAATTATCAATTCTAACTGTAGTTATATTTTAAACAAAATGTTTACAGATATTTATATATAATCATTTTCAAGATCAAAGCATCCCGTTTTACCCTCTCATCCTGTTCAGGATTGTAAGTAAGTCTGGGTTCTGTCCTGGATTTTACTGGGCACAGGTCGAAGGACCACCCTAGACATGGCACCAGTTCATTTTAAGGTTCAGGATTGTATATGCATCTTTAAACAGTGTTGTAAATGGCTTCCTAAAATATATTGAGCGGTTTACCATTTTCCAAATGAAAACTTGGTTATTATACTGGCACTTATTTAAATACAATAAGTTTAAAATGCATTTCATGAAGTCTAGCTAAATTTAAAAAAGATGAATAAATCCCAAAAAAGAACCACTTGACACAATCCATTGTTTATAGTCGTGGCCAAAAGTTTTGAAAATGGCACAAATCTTGCTACATCAGTTTATAGTTACGATTTCTAAAATCCGGTTAATGGGACAACATCGGGGCGCAATCGTTTTGGTCCTAATAACCAGCTGGTCCGATTAAACGAACATGCACTATGTAACATATTAAATGTAAATTAAGCCTTTATTGTGTGATATACATGTATAGCGAACGTACAAACAAGAACTACTGTTGCTTACCAACTTTGTTCATTGAAAAATAAATTTGCAAACAAGTTT
>JAUZSU010027699.1:0-22143 GCA_034780255.1 Parotocinclus maculicauda | reverse complement strand
TCGGACCCACAAACAGATGCACAGTCGGACCCACAAACAGACGCACAATCGGACCCACAGACAGACCCACAGACAGAACCACAGTAGGACCCACAGTCGGACTCACAGTCAGACCCACAGTCGGACTCACAGTCAGACCCACAGTCGGACCCACAGTCGGACCCACAAACAGACGCACAGTAGGACCCACAGACAGACCCACAGTCGGACCCACAGTTGGGCCCACAGACAGACCTACAGTCGGAACCACAGACAGACCCACAGTAGGACCCACAGTAGGACCCACAGTCGGATTCACAGTCAGACCCACAGTCGGACCCACAGACAAACCCACAGTCGGACCCACAGTTGGACCCACAGACAAACCCACAGTCAGACCCACAGTAGGACCCACAGACGGACCCACAGATGGACCCACAGATGGACTCACAGATGGACCCACAGTCAGACCCACAGTCGGACCCACAGACAGAACCACAGTCGGACCCACAGATGGACCCACAGTAGGACCCACAGTCAGAAGCACAGTTGGACCCGATATATGGATCATGGGCAGATCCATTCCAACATGAGCTTTAGGTGCACAATTCACATTCATCACTTCCAACACACGCACACACACGCACACACACACACACACACACACACACACACACACACTTGTTTGTTCTTTAATGGGAGTGTATTGGGCCCCGAATTACGCAGCAGTTTGGCCTAATGCACTTCCATTAAGTTAACACTGAGTTCCAGGAACAGTCTGAGCTATTGATTGGACTCCCAGCAGGTAAACAAACAGACGATTTGCTGAATGGTTTCAGATCTCCAGGTCCCCTGCACAGGGGCTGAGTGATGATGTCAGCACACGAGGGGGGTAAAGTATTCGACCGGAAAAGAAATGAAAAACAAAGACGTACAGAATCAAACAGATTCATCGTGACGGGTTAAAGAAGAAAACAAATGACACAGGAAGAGAGTAAACAAAGAATAAAAAACAAACGGAAATAAAGAAAAAGAAAAAAGATACGAAAGAAAAGTTAAGTCAAATGTATAAATAAACGTGGAACGAAAGCAAAAGAAAAAAATGAAGAAAAATACAAATAGAAGGATGTGAACTTGAATGAATTTTATATAAAAACAGAAAGTATGGTAACAAAGAAAAGGAACGCAGGGGTAAATAAAGCAATACAAAAAGAAGAAATGTAAAAAGAAAGATGCAATTAGGAGACAGAAAGATGGAAAAAATAAACAGAAAGAAGGAAAATGAAGTGCAGGCAAAATGGTAAAGCAAAAAAGAAGGAAAGAAAGCAATACTCATAAAACAAAAGTATATAAAGAATAAAATAAAGAAAGAACTGAAATCCAAACAATGTAACAGATGTAATAAATAAGGACAAAAACAGAGGATGAAGGAAAGCAAAAATCTAAGAACAAAAACCAGAACAAACCACAAAAATAAAAGTTAGATGTGATGCAAAAAAAAGCAAACGCAGAAAGAAAGTAGGAAATTAAAAAAGAAAGACGACTCGTGATTGGCCGGTCTTTGTGCACGTGATAAGGAACGTTGAGAGACTGGTAAATAAATTCGACTTTGACTTGTGTATGAAGGTAAATTGGTGTTGTGAATGAGCAGTGAGTAGGATCTCGAACCGTGCAGCAGTGTCAGCTTTCAAACATGGCTGATATCGATCAGGATCAGCAGGCCGCTTTCAGAACGATGATGAAAGGCAACACGAGTGGTCATGGGATCTCACTGGAACGAGACGCTCCATGGATCATCCCCCCCTCCCCAAAAAAGAGACACAAACAGAGATTTGGGTGTGATGGATCAATAACGCTCACGCTTTTAACGTACCGCCTTCAGAGGCCTTCATTTAGCTCAGAGCACAACGAGACGGAGCAGAATCCCGATCTGGACTGAAAGAGTAAGGATAAATTATCAGAATAAAAAAAGAAAAAAGGAAAGAGAAATACAAAGAAAAGGAGGAAGCAATTAACGAAAATGCAAAAATAGCAATTGATTTATGTTAAATAATATTGTGTATGCAAACAAAGAATTTAAAAATCTAATTAAAGAAATTAAATAATAAGAAAAACAGTATATAACATAAATTAAAATGCTGAAAAGAAATAAATAAATAATATACATAATGAATGGACAATTTGAAGGCGTTAAAATAATATGCATAAGAGGGAATTAAGGGGATAAATAAAAAAGAATAATAAAATAGAATAAAATAAATAATAATAATAAAAATAATAAAAGAGAATAAATATATTGGAAATGCACAAAGTTAAATAAATAAATATCAAAAATAGAATCAAGTTTAATGAATAAGAAAAACATGAAAAAACGCAAAGAAAGAAAGAAAGGTGAGGTTAAAAATTAATAAATGAATAAATGAATAAATTACGGCAAATATGAGTCGCAAAAATACAGAACCCAGAATGTAAGTCGCATAAATAAATGTAAAACAAAAGCAAAAGATAGAAAGAAAGCATTAAAAAAGACTTAAGGAAAGAATAAAAATTAATAAAACACAAAAGTCTTACTAGATAAAACAGTAAAAAGTAAAAAGAATTTATAATTCATAAAAAAGCAAAATCAAGAATTTAAGACAATTAAATCCGTTCTAAAAACATAATAAAACGTGAAATTAAATGCAGAATTCGATCAAGAAAAAGGAAATATAGCAACCAATTAATGAAGAAAAATAACAGTAAAGAAAAGATCATATTGTTTTAGGGATAAACAATCGTGAAGAGTGAAAAATGACAAACTCAAAGAATGAAATAATAATTTTTAAAAAGTAAAAAAGAACAAGTACGTGCAGAAAGAGAAAAATAATAATTGTTTGAACTTTTCGTTGACATAATAAAAATATTTTTTTCAGGCCAATAATTTAGTAAAAAAAAAACGTTTTTCGTTTGGGGGAGTCAGTAAAACGTCCCCACAAGGTGAGAAATGTCAGAAATTTATCTGCCTCTGGGACATTTGGTCCTCACAATAATATAAACTTGACCCACACACACACACAAACACACACACACAACCCCAAAAGATAAAAGAAATCTACACTCACACACACAAGGGTGGTGAGTGCTGCTCTGTGCCACGGGTGAGAGCGTTGTCCTGGCAACTGCAGAGCGAGGAGTGTGGGTCTGTGTGTGTGTGTGTGTGCCCACATTAGGCAGATTTGGGCCCCACAGTGCCCATTCAGGCCCTGACCATGCTGGGTCACCCAGCGTCCAATGGTGCATTAGCTAGTAACAGAATCGCTGACGAGTCGAACCTTAAACAGGAACTGTTCTATAGCTTTTAAAAAGAACTCACAAAGGGAAACTAAACGAAAAACAACTTGAACCGTAGATCTTTACCCTAGATCTTATACATGTAAAAAGCGGTGCCCTATAAGAGTCGCTGTTGGGGCCGTTATTATTCAGTCATTAGCTGGCAACAGAATAAAAACACAAAGACAAAAAACTGCCCAGTTTCTGAAAAACGACAGTTCCTGTGGTTCAAACACTGGCTGCGACTCGAGAGGTGCAAATATTTCTCTATACAAACAAATAAATAGGTTTAATGAACAAATGTACGGTAGGGTTGACTAATTAAAATCTTAAGGCACAGATCATTTGGTCCTGATATTTAGTAAAAGGTTAGAAAATTAGGTAAGTAGGTCTCGTTTAATTTAGGTCCTGTTTGTGTGGTGTCCCATAAGGTTCAGCATTAGGTCCATTTGGATTTTGCTTTTATGTGTTGCTGTGTTCTAATATATATATATATATATATTTCATTTATTTTTTGAATTTTTTATTTGTTCAATTTAATAAAAAAACACAATAGTCTTACCAGATAAAATAATAAATCAATACAGAATAAATTAAAGAATAAAAAGCGGATTAAATCAGTTCAAAAAACGTAAGATTAAATGCAGAATTCCATCAAAAAAAAAGAAATATAGCAACCAATGAATAAAAAAAAATAAAGAAGAATAACAGTAAAGAAAAGACCGTATTGTTTTAAGGAATAAACAATCATGAAGAGTAAAAAATGGCAAACTTAACAGAAAAACATAACATGTACGTGCAAAAAGTGAAAAAATAAAAACTGTTTGAACTTTTTCAGGACTTTTTCAGGACTTTAATCTAATCTTCTAGTAAAAAAATGTTGTTTGTATGTGAGAAATGTCCGATTTTCATCTGCCTGTAGGGACATTTGGTCCTCACAATAATATAAACTTATTTAATTTAAATATTATAAATATAATTCATGTAATTAGTGTATATCTTAAGATCAGTCATTGTTGATTTTTTTTTATTTATTTATTTATTTATTTATTTTTTAATTATTTATTTATTTATTTATTTTTATTTTTACAAAATTTTGCAATAAAAAGATGCAGTAAAAGAATTTATTCTTGCATTTCTTTCACACAAGACGTCGAAACGCCGGACATCTGGATGAAGGTGCCGATTTTTGGGGAGAAAATAAAGGTTAAATAAACGCTTTCTCTCTCTCTTTCTATCTCTTGACACTGGCCCTGTCAGAGGAAGGGCACAGTGCTGCGGTAACACCGGGCTCTGAGTGATGGGTTCTCGTGTCCCTGGACACCCAGGAGACCAAACGAACAGAAAAAAGAGAGAGCGAGGGGGGGGGGAGGAACAGTGTTTACCGAGCACGACTGTTATTTCCAGCACGTTGCCAATAATTTGGTTTTCACCGCAGACACAATAGTTCCTCCAAAAAACACACAAACACACACGAAAAATGTCTTGTTTTATTCAAAAGAGCAATGACACACACACACACACACACACACACACAAAGCAAAGCTTTGGGAGGCTTAAAAGCGACTCCAATTAAAAGCAAAGCAGTAAAAAAGCCCAGGATATTCAGCCCAGTATTGAAATGCTTTGCTTTGTACAGAGGGATGTGAGCAGCGTTCTAATAGGTAACCTCACCACCGCAGGGCAGAGGGGGGGGGGCACCCGAGTGAGCGACTCGAGTCAAAGTCACACTTAAGTCACCTAGAAAAAGGCTTCAGTCTCGACTTGACTCGGACTCGTCCCTAATGACTGGTGAACATTAAGAGTCGGTCCGTTATCCCGCCACTGTGTCCCAAAGTTATAGAAAAAAAGACTTTCTTTGTGTGTAAATGTTGCCGTTTATCCGTACTTTAATTTAGGTGATTTGGGACGCAGCCCCTTGTCTCGTCACGTATCACAACATCCGCTTATCGCCAGCGGGAAATCGAAGAGAAGTGTCAAATGTAAACAAACGAGGGTAGCATGGCTTTAGCTGTAGTACCGTATGTGGTAGCCTATAGGCTAAAGGGAATTTAAAATTCTTATATATAACCGAAGGGTGGCAACATGTAACATGTGATCTATGTTTTATAATGTTTAAGAGAGGGAAAAGAACAAAGGAATTGTCTTTTTTAGTAAAAAAAATGCATAGAAGTAAAAAAAAAGAAAAGAAAAAGGGAGCATTGGAGTAAAAAATACAGTTGTGTTTTACACAAAGCTCATCTGTTGTGTTTTGTAACATGAGAAAAAAAAAAAATATATATATATATATATATAGCTGTGTATTTTTAATTATACACTTAAATATGTTGACTTGAGACTTGACTTGGACTTGTATTTTGAGACTTATGAACATCTCTGCCGCAGAGACCCGGGTTCAAGTCTAGGTGGTGTCTTCAGGCGTAAATAATTATACAGACAAATTAATACTGAAATTAAATACAAAGCCACTTTATAATTACTCATTCTGAATCCCTGCACATCATCCATTACCTTACTCTGACATCATAATGCTCGTCAATCAGTGAACTAATGATGCAATCAGAACGCAAGCGATATCTGATCTATAGAGCCTGGTTCAGATCCGAATGGACCCTAAAGATCTGAGAATGTGAGTGTGAAGGCTTTATCAGTGCTCACAGGATGCTGGTGGCTGGATATATTTGGAGTATCTCCAGCAGCACTTCTGTATCTGAGCCACCCTTACCAGAGCAACACACACTAACAAAAAACGCCATTGTGCGTGAAGTGTTTAATTGGAGCCTGTTCTCATTCCTGCGATAATCTTAGGTGACCAATCAGAGCTCGGTTGCCGGGCAGAACAGCTCATCCTGCTAGTAGCAGAGCACACCAGGACAAGCAGGATTATATATATGAGTATAAAAATTCAAGAAATTAAAGAAAATATGTGGTAAAATAAAGCTAAAAAGGCTGGAGAATGTTGGTAATAAAGCTCCCAGTGACCAGATGGAACCGTTTTACTGCTAAATCTAGGTGCCACGTCCACAAAAACACAAACTAGAGCCTCCTTTGCAAATTTAGTTTTTTGTTTTTAAGTTGACGATGTGAAAATAGACAAAGATAGTTTCAGACAAAAAGCGATTTTCAATTCTATCCACCACAACATACCTCTTTTCCTCATTCCCCACCCATATTGTGGCCGAGCTCGGAGCCGGCAGGTAAGCGAGACGAGGCGAGACGAGACGGAACTTAAAACGTCTGATCTCTTCCGTTCTTTCTCGCTTCAGCTCTCGCATTGCTCCTGATATGAAATACTGGTGCCGATTCTGCATTAACATCTGTCTCATCCGTATCAGCCCTGAAAACAATCACACACAACCCGCTCCGAGGGCACTCCAATGCTAACCACAACTTGTCCTGTGGTGCATTATGGTATCAGTTGAACCTTTTTTAGCCGGGAAAAAAAAGTGACCGCTGAGCTTTGAGCTAAAAAAACGCAGCCCTGTTTTCCTGCAGGAGGATTCATTACTCCGGGATCCTCCAGTTACACTGCAGTGGCTTCAGTTTCGGAAAGCCATCTCGCCCAAAACCGCTAAAGATTGGACCATTTCAGGGCAAACGCGCAGTTAGCATGCTAATGCTACTGAGCTGAGATGAGATGAGAAGGACCTTGGCAGACGTTGACAGTCACAGACGTCAGACCGCATGGGATACGAGTGGCTTACAAAAAATAAAAAGTGGAAAAACAGCAATCCTGGTCAAGCACCTCAAAAGAAAGTACCACAAAGAGCACGGCCAGATAGCACCGTGAACTAATAATGGTTTTGACCTAACGGAAAGGTCACGAGAACCGTCATACTGCAAGACTCTATTTATTACTTGCAGAAGTAGTGGAAAACACAGACATGGCATCCCAAGATGTTTTAACAACCACTCTGTTCTCTAATCCAGCTCAGGTTTTTCCTGTCAGACCAGTCAAACCAGTGATAATCCAGAATGTCTGGAGCTGGTGACCGAGAAATTTAATTTAAATTTAAATGTAAATTGGATCTGGTTTGGATTTTGTGCAAAAAAAAAAAAAGCGGAAAAGCACCAAGCCTGTTTAAGCACCTGAAAAGGAAGTGCCACAAAGAGCACACCGAAAGTCAGGTAGCACCGTGAACTCGTACGGGTTTGATCACTGAATCAAACAAAACCAAACAGAATTTTAGTCTCACATAGAGGTCAAATATGTGATGGTTAAACTTGTTTAGTCTTGGTGCAAAACGATTGTTATAAATATCGCGGATCGTCTGCCTGCCTAAAAATCGTGATGCACCCACTTTTAAATAAACCATCCATCCATTATCTTCCACTTAATCCACACGGGGTCGCGGGTCAACCGGTGCCCACTCGGCAACTCTGGGTGCAAGGGCAAGAACAACCCTGGACCATCGTAGGGCACACACACACACACAATAAGGGTCACTTTAGAGACCTCAATTAACCGAACACGCATGTCTTTGGACTGTTGGAGGAAACCGGAGTACCCGGAGTAAACCCACGCAGACACGGGGAAGACATGCAGACCACACAGAACGGACCCAGCCTGGGATTGAACCCGGACCTTTCAGCTGTGAGGCAGCGGTGCCACCCCACCGAACCCCCGTGCCACCCCTAGTAACCTCAAAAACTGACCTCATGTTCCTGATTAAAAAATGTCCAAAACTTGCCTTCTTAAGGTAACAATAAGACCCTACGGGTGGTCCAGCTCGTGTGACGTGACCCATAACATAACAGTAATCCCAAAGGTCCAGTCGGCACCCCAACCAGGTCAAGGACCCAACCGGATCAGGTTCAATTCTTACTGCAATAAAGTTGTTGGCATTCGTCTGTTTAGCATGCCACCAGCACAAAAAGTGAACAGCGACGGGAGGAGGCAGTCGGACTCTCAAGGCTGGTTAAATGCCAGAGACCAGACGGGGGACGTAAAGAATTGTTTAGAGACCTGAGGAGCCGTCCAAAACGAGAACAAGGACTCCTTTGCTAGCTCGTCCAAGCGCCTGGCGAGGGTACGACTCTGAGGCCAAGTACATAAAAACAAGCCCATGGCGGCCCGGCACGGCGGCTAGTGAGGCCTGGGACAGACGCTACGGGTGTCCAACTGGAGACTCGATTGCGTGTCTCCAGCATGTTGATCCAAATATGATTTTTCTGGAGCGTCTTTCTGAATAACAAGAAATAAACAGTGGAGTCTGTGAGAAACAAAGTGTAAGGCTCCCCCTAGGGGAGGTGCGGCGCTATTGCAGGGGGGGCAGAGCAAGGTAATGGATGCACAACCCATGTCAGTTTTATAATTCCTCCATAAAGGTGATCTGTCTCATTATTTCTGGGATGGAGCAAAAAACGTGTACGTGTGTTGGACTGGAAGACGGCTCGACGACAGTCTTATCTACAGGAGCTACCGAAGAAGTTCGGGAACCCCTGTCCTAATGGATGGCTACCGATTTGGGAAGGGAATCCAGCAGCGCTACCTAGAGCCCTCGCCGTCATCCATCTTCATGAACCGTTAATTGGATTAAGCCCACCAACCAGGATCAATCGCCATCTAATCTGCTTTGAAGCAGGAGATAAGAACCAACCGCTGTTAGCCTGCGAGAGAAAAACGAGTGCTGGTATACAGGACTGGGAGCGCAGAACTCCGCATGATGGGCACGGTGGAGCACGGTGGAGCTTGAGATGCCCGTGCTGGGATGCAACAGGATTTTATTCCAGTAAGCATACTGCATATTAGCAGAATATCAAACATTTTCTGGTGCTGGTGCTCTATGGGCGCCCTCTGTTGTCCAGAAGGGTTACTGCACTCAATTCTGGACGTATGAAAAAACCTACACTGCTCACAAAAATGGGGGGTGTTCCACTTTGAAAATGAAATCCCCCCCGATTTAAGTGAGCGGTATATTTTTGGTAATATGACTCCCATCATCAGTGAAGAGCTCATGAAAAGCTTTTAGAGATTAGCCTAGAAGTCGAAAAACTCACCCAGGACCACGGATACGAGCGTACAGTACACAGGGGCCAATTATGGGCGCTTTACAGAACGTCCCCCTCCTCCGACATAACCGAAGCAATATGACTAGATAAGGTCTCGCTCTCGCAGCCCTGCAGCAAGCATGGACACTGAGAATTGATCTAAATCATCGCGCTCATTTAGGCCCCGTTCCGTCATTCGGTCAAATTGCTTGCACATTTCGTCCACCTACGAGCCAAGAAACGAGCCCCTTCCTCAAGATTATGGGTAAACAAATCCAAATGCGTCCAGATCCAAAGGATTGACTGCCAGAGGACACAAGATTTATGAGATAAAAGACTGGGAATGTCTGCTTATTGGGACCCAGGTATCAGAGCACTGGTCCAGGGCCAGTCACTAAATACGGACCCTTTTTTAGTTTCTATATAGTCCATACTGGACAGGATATAAACCATGATATGTAGTTCTATGGTGTCCGGTCCTGCAGCCTTGTTACGTGGAGAGATTCTGACACACGAATTATTATTGTTAACACCGATCGTTCCACGTTAGGTCTTATTTAAGGGCTGTTCAGTTCACAAGAGATTTACCACTGAGGTCAGAAGTCACATGACACAGCGGCACATGGGGTTATTACTAATGAATCCAAACAATCCCATTGGTCTCATGGAGAGAGTTTTTGACACCAGCTTTGTGGTAAACGTTCAAAAGGAGCATTGGAGGGTGTTTGGGGTTCATGGCAACCCAACGTGGACTGATATGAATATATAACGAAAGGTTACAATGAACTCTAAGAACAACAACACGACCCATTTGAGGTTATTTGCTGTATTTCTTTCTTTAACAAAACAAAGGCCTGTTAGTATTTGTGTCTAAAACACGCAGGACGTTTAACACAGCATGAGCAGCAAGATATAATAATACTAACAACTCTACCCTACTATCACAATAACCACACAACTGGAATTAATGACATACAAGTCTCTGTTTTATTTTTTTTTTATTGTATAAATTTAATGGTTGCTGTCCATAATACAACTTACAGTCTGGAGTTTTTATTTTTTAATATGTGGTTTTTGTGTAAATGTGTGTGTGTGTGTGTGTGTGTGTGTGTGTGTGTGTGTGTGTGTGTGCGTGCCTGTGTGTGTGTGGTTTTAAAAACCTAGCGGCCATATACGTAAGGAGCAATAAACCATTATTTAAATAATAACAAAAAAAGTACAAAAATACAAAAAAAATACAAATGACAATAATCCAAATTAATAATACTCAAATAAAAAATGACTAACAATAAATAAATAAAGACATAAATAAATAGTCCTAAAAATATAATAATAATAATAATAATAATAATAATAATAATAATAATAATAATCAATAGAATTGTCATAAAAAATAACAAATTACTAAATTAATGAATAATAATTCAAATATAATCAGGCCAAAAAATAATTATGATAAGAGCAACAAATAAATAAAATAATAAAAATGACAAATAAAACATCTTCAATAAATAATAATCATCTTAAAATAATGATAATAATTATAAAATAAATCAATCTATACATAAACAGTATAATATAAAATAACAGTTATACTAAGCAATTTTATTATTACATACTTATAAGTATTTAGGCTAAGAATTGTTTTGACTTTAAAATCGTGTGCATTTTTATCTATCAAACCTTAATAATAATTACTTTGTTTAATTAGTTATTTGTATTAATTTTTATCTACTGTATCTTTTTAATCGATCTGTTTATTTTTGTATTTATTTATCTAGTTATATATATTACAAAACAAAACAAATATATATATATATATATATAACTAGTTAGTTTTGTAATTTATCTCTGTATTTATTTATTTTTTTTATTTTAGATAACCGTGGAGCTCGAGCTACTCATCTCTCCCCTGGTCGTTCCTGAAAGTCGGTAGCACGTGCCCATAAAAAGTCCAAACCAAGCATCTTTCGCAGAAAACGAGCAGCAACTCGTGCGTCCACGCGCAAACCCACTTATGACCGACCAGCGCGTCACTTTTCAGTCCCTTATTGACACCGTTTAGACTGTTAGAAGAGCGCGTGCCCGCGTGGCCCCGTTATCACCGCGCGCTTACCTTCATTCTCGGGATAGTTCCGCGCGCCTCTGCCCGGTTCCAGCCAGAGGAGAAAGAGCAGAAGGAACAGAGGGAGCGGGTAGATCCGAAACACTGCCATGTTCAGGCTGCTCCGAGCGCGCGCTGCATCCCCGTCCCGTTATCTCTCTCTCTCTCTCTCACACACACACACACACACACACACTCACACGCGCGCGCGCGCACACACACAAGCGCTCGCGCTCTCCCGATCTGCGTCTAAACCCGACGGAGCGCGTTTCTGCCTCTGCTGCCGTTCTGAGAGTGCCGAGGAGGCGCGTGGCGAAAGGGGCGGTGCGGTCAAGACCTGTCAATTAGCAACGTTGCTATGGAAACGCAAGAACAAGACCAATAGAAGACAACTGGGAGCACTGGTCTGATTAAATACAGCAGATCGGATCAGACCGAACTGTTCACAAACTTTCCTGTTCGGGGTCGATTTGGGCCGATTTGGGCCTGTCCTGGGATGGCAGGGCTCAGAAGGGGGCGCTTCCCTGACTGAGATGCCACCGGTCGTGCCCGTGTGACACCCAAACCGAATGGAAGGTGCTGTCAGTACTGACCTGAACCCTGGTTGCCATGGTGAAGGATAAGTGAATGCCATTGGCCCAACCAAGGGGCCATAACATTCCTTTTTAAAATTTGGAAATACAGCGTTCCCTCGCCACTTCCGTTTGTATGTTTGCATTTAAAATGACCTGTTTTTATTTGAGATGCACTTAAAATAAATTTTATTTTATTTTATGTACATTTGACTTAAAATGCATGTATACGTTATTGTTATTTGAACTTAAAAAAATATTTTAGCTATTTTTTAAATATTTAAAATATTTTATGTATTTAATTGACTTCTTGTGTTTATTTTTATATGTTCTGCCTATTTATGAACCTTTATGTTATACAATATATTTTATATAAATCAATATATACTGTTATACTTTATATTAATTGTATTTTTTATCTCAGATGTAAAAGAAAAAAAAAAAAAAAAAAAAGAAAAGAAACACTGCAGTACCAAATACCTTGCTTTCTGACCTGAACAGTTTTTTTTCTTCTCTTTTTATTGTTGGTTTTTTGAAGCGTTAGTATAAAAAAGACTCCCGTTTTTTAATAAGCCAGATGCAAATCTCAGCCCATCACTAATTCAATAACTCTGACATAAGAGCTTATAATTTGTGACAGCGCATATAATATGGAGTAGGAAGTTAAAATGTCAGCTCTATTTAGCTCTATTATTTACATGATACAGCATCAGGGAAACAGGTTCTTGCTCCCCCTGTTTTCCTGGAAGTAATTACGTTCTTTTTTATGTGCCAGGTTTTTATCTCTGTCAGACTGGCGGCCGATGGGGCAGGCTTAAGCTTGTTTAGAGAAGATGCCTTCCCTCGGCCTGGGATTTGCTAAAGTGAGTATTAATATCAGGGATTTATAGAGTGTGTTGATGACCTAATTCGCCTGGCGAAAGAGAAAAATGAACAACAGACTGTTTTCTGCCTGGGAAACATTTAATCTGTGACAAACTCAGTGTTTTAGCTCTTATATGGACCAGTGGAAAATATAAAGCTCCTCCGGAATTACTCGAGGTGTTCCAAAAGTCTCGGTTCTTGGTCCAGAGTCAGACTGTCATGTATTTAAGTCTTTCTTTTTAACAGTCTCAGTTTAATCTGCTCATGTTACCTGAGGTGTTCCTCAAGTCTCGACTTTTGGTCCATATCAAAAGTCTCATGGGGTCTAATTATGATCTAACCATTAGAGGAGGATATTGAGCTGTGCAGGTAGAGCACCACTTCCTGCTGGCAGTGCAGCATCAGGAGGACGGAGCTCTCGCGACACTGTGATGTCAGAGATTTCATAGAAACCCATCTGCTGTATCAGCATGTCAGAAAGCATTTGGGGGAACGCCGGAGTATCAAACCTCCACAGACGAAACGGGGTGGAGTTTCCAACCCAGGTCTGATGAAATCCAAAAACGAAAGGTTATCCCAGATTTATGAATGTTTACAAAGTGTTGAACATGTGATGTCATTTAATGAATAATGTATTGAAATGTGAATTGTCATGAAATGTGACTGTGTCTTTTTTCTAACTACATTACCCAGCACCCATCACAACCCCACCTGTGTCATGCACTGCCAATTTCCTCAACCGCATACAAGGGAAAGCCTTACAGTCCTATCGCAGGTCCGGGAAAATTCCAAAATCAAAATTCATAGCACTATTTCTGCTGACTGTGTTGTCCAACGATGCTCCTCCTCTCAAAGTCGATCAACTGGGTAAAATGTTTTCTCGTACGAGCTTCTCACCAATTTAGTTCAATTCCAATTTATTTCTATAGCGCTTTTTACAACGAAGCATTGTCTCAAATCAGCTTTACAATCTTATTTGATCTTAAAAGGCCAATTCCAAGGGTGACAGTGGCAAGGAAAATCCCTGAAAGTAGAAGGGAGAAACCCTGGGAGGACCAAGACTCAAAAAGGGACCCGATCTCCTTGGGTGGCCTAGATGTACTTAAAAGTATATAAAAGGAATAGTAAAATGAATAAATAATATCATTTAAAACAATAATAAAATGTAAATTAGCAATAAAATTGTGGGATCAGAGGGAGGTCCTTGGAGACACATCGCCTCCTAATAACCGAATGACTGAGGGAGTTCCTGCACTCTGGTAGGACTGGGTTTTGTTAATGAAGACCAGTAGAGTGATCCTGAGGTACCGGAACATCAGCTCGGAGAGAAAAGAGAAAATGTAGTTACCAAGAGGTACACTACCCAAAAGTAGCACCTGAGAGCCTTTTTATAGGGCAGCACTATACGAGAAGCACTTTTCGGCCCTCTTGTGGTGAGATATGTCATTTACATGAGTGCAGTCTTGCAGAAATTTAAATCCATTACCCCTTAGCTAGAAGTTACTGGTTTATCGTACTGACAGCTTTTTGAATCGCACATAAACTTTTAATAACAGTCGACAAAGATTGGATTCAATTTTTTTTTTGCCCCCTTGAGAGATCAGCAGGACCTGGTTTTGCTCCCAGGGTGCAGGAAATAAGCCTGAAGGATCTCCGTACTTTCTTATTCTGCAGTCAGACAGGCCACAACAACAATCTTCTGTCTGAGAAAAGCTCAGAACATCTGATTTCTCTTGACTTTTTCCTCTTTTGAAAGGATCTGAACCCTGGTCACCTGACGAAAGGTCAGCACGTTTCCTCGGCACTGATGTCCCACCACCAGCACAAGGTGGGCAGAAACGTCATCAGAGTCACGCCGGTCACGAGAAGAAGCTTCACGACAAGTCAGTATAGGAAGCATAAAGATGGCATGGGAGAAAATGCCAAACCACACAGACTCAGAGGACCAAGAACGTGAAATGAGAACCGTATTTTGTTCTCGGTCTGGTCCATGCCTATGTGAGCACAGGATGGGAACCAGCTTGGTCCCCGGTCTCAGACTTGAAAGAAGTTGTTGAGTTGTCCTCACCATGTTGGTGTGTTGCCAGATAATTCATCTACCCCTCAGGCTTTTCAGTCACACGTCTGTATGTCTGTACGGTGCGGGTCAAACAATTACCCGGCTGAAAAGGAAGACGTTTTGGGAAGCAGGGGGGTGCGCAGAGGATCTCTGCATATAATTAAGGTCACTGCGACTGGGACAGGGTTAATAAGCAGCAAACCCAGACATCCTGATATAACCCAGGACCTTCTGTGTGAAAGATCTGAAGTGTGAATTGACAATCTTTGGCATTTTAGATACCAGATTAGGACCCAGTTGGGTGAAACCTGGAGCAAAAAGTTGACTTTAGTTTAACCCGTGCTAATAATTCTGGAGCTGACCGTCTTTTCTCAAGGGTTTGTCTTGGGCTTGGACCGGGTTCTGTCCCAGTTTGTGCCTCCTGAGTTCCCATTCGAGGATGGCTGAATTGCTAAACAGAAAACATTTCTCTGCAGAGATCAATCATAATTTGTACCTAATTCTGCACAAATCAGGTCATAAAAAAGAATGAAAACTGTATTTAGTACGATCTCTTCTCCACTAAACTTTTAATAGCATCACGTATAGTTTTTAATCGTTGGCCGTGCTTTTGTTCTTAGTAAAAGGACTTCTGAGAAAGCCTCCACCTCATACCACGTTCCTCTTCATGCTCTTCACAGGTCTGTTCAGTAACACGTTTGTAAACTTTTCACAGTTCAGCTAGTAGTGCTAAACCCGTGTCATTTCCTGTGCGGTTAGCCACCTGCATCTACAGTGATGCACATGCACCCCTTGGCTTTATATTTTGTCGGGGGTGTTACACAACGCTAGTTCTGATGGAACTGATGACACCTGATGGAACAAGTCAAGTCTTAAAAGCACAATTTATCCTGATATGGCTGGAAACCAAAGTCAAAGTTACCCAGGATGTTCATTGTCGTTACTTGTTAGTTCATTTTTGGTCAAAAAAAGAGATTAATAACAATAGTAATAGTAATAACAATAGTAATAGTAATAACAATAGTAATAGTAATAGTAATAGTAATAACAATAGTAATAGTAATAACAATAGTAATAGTAATAACAATAGTAATAGTAATAGTAATAACAATAGTAATAGTAATAGTAATAGTAATAACAATAGTAATAGTGATAACAATAGTAATAGTAATAGTAATAGTAATAGTAATAACAATAGTAATAGTAATAGTAATAACAATAGTAATAGTAATAGTAATTTTAATAGTAATTGTAATAGTGATTTTAAAAAACTGTCGAGAAGCAGAAAGACATTTCAAAAATATCTGGTCAGGACAAAATCTAAATAAAAAAAAACATGGTCGGGGTAGAATGAGATCATTAAAGAAAAATAGAAATTTAAAAAAAGGGAGACAAAAAAGTGGTCTGGACAAAATGAGACGTTTAAAATAAGAGTGGACAATATAGGACGGTTAAATGTTTTGGGACATATTGGGATATTTTAAATGCTTAAAATGGGTGGATTCAAAGCAGGACAATAGTAGGGGGGACAAATGAGATGTAAAGATGTAGGTGAGGACAGTATGGGACAAATAATACATACTAGGACTTAAAACTTTTTTAAAAATTTAAAAGTGGTGGGTAAAAATCAGGGAGTTAAACATTTTCAACATTTAAAAAGTGGTAATGACACAAAAATAGATAATTAAAAAGTGATGGAGACAAAGGTCATATTAAAAAATAAATAAATCAAGGGATTTCAAAAACTGTCGAGAAGCTGAAAGACATTACAAAAATATCTGGTCAGGACAAAATCTAAATAAAAAAAAAAAACGGTCGGGGTAGAATTTAATTTAATTTAAATTTAATTTAATTTAATTTAATTTTTTAAATAGACATTAAAAAGAGGGGAGAAACGCAGATATTGTTTAAAAGTGGTCTGGACCAAGTGGGACGTTTAAAATCTGAGTGGACAATATAAGACGGTTAAATGTTTTGGGACATATTAGGATATTTTAAATGCTTAAAAAGTGCTGAGGACAAAATGAGACATTAAAACAGTGTTGGGACAAAAATAGGGTATTTAATAATAGATAAGGACCAAACATGACATTTAAAAAGTGGTCATGACACAAAAACTAGATAATTAAAAAGTGATGGAGACAAAATGGGACGAGTTCAGGCAGGCCAAACAAAAACAACAATTAAAGGGTGAAAAGGAAAAAGGGAGAAAAAAGATCACTATTTACCATGTAGTGATAAAGTTTGTGCACCCCAGGTCATTAAGAAGTGATCCCCGGGTAATCCCTGGACCGTTTGCTTTTCGATTCGGCTCGAGCAGACGCTGAGGAATGTTCATGGATGTATGAAGTCTTTAGGACGGAGACACAACATAGAGCGTGGAAGTCTCTGGACGGTCGTTAGGGCGTCTGCATGCTAATGGAGATGGAGCAGTGATGTAATAACGCTGCCGCTCCCTGACCTCTCTCACATCAGGCTACATTTACACCTTTTATTGACTGGAAGTGAAGCCGGGGCAGGAGGACCTTCTGCCGTCCGTCCATTCGCTCTCAGCGCGGCTGATGAGGTCTTGAGGAGAGATGCGGCGCGCGATTTGTCACCGTTTTCCATCCCTAATGGACGGGCCGTGCGCGCTAAGCAAATTAGCTTCACGCATTAGGCCTTGGGCTCCAGACGGAGAGAGATAAAGATGCCGGGCGTAATGGTTACCAGCACTCTTCCCAAACAGCATGATGGATGGCTGGACTAACACGGTTACCTACAGGGTGCCTGAACGGGCTCGCCGAATTCCCCGCCACCAGCGTCAGCATCCCTCAATTAGCACCTAAGCACGGCCCGGCCCAATCAGCTCGGCATGGCCGGGAGCGGAGACCCACTGGTTCAACTCTTGGTCCACCAAAGTTTACATTGTTCCCGTTTTTTTCTCTTCAATGCTGAGAATTAAGGACGTCCAGAGGGGTTTGAGACGGTGATGATAAACACCTCTGTCTCTCAATAATCACATTTAGTCCATTTTCAAACAAAGGCAGAAATAATTAGGACAATAAATTTAGCATCTTGTGGCAGATGCTGATGTGGCTTGTCTTTTCCTTTCTTTTCTTGTTTTATTTTATTTTATTTTATTTTATTTTTTGTGCAAAAGTTTGGACAGCTTAGATAAAGATAATAATAATTATATTTTTGGATAATTAACTTTTTTATTTATTTATTTATTTATTTATTTATTTATTTATTTATTTATCTACCTATCTATTTATTAATTAATTTGTTTATTATTTTATAGTTTTTATTTATGTTTAAATAAATCAAAAGTGATTTATATGCAGATTGATTTAATTAATACTATTTATTAGTCATTTTAATTCTTGGGCAAGCTAAAGGTAAAATTTTTATTATTTATTTGCTTGTTTCTTAGTAATATTTGTCTCATCAGACCAAATATGCATTTTTTAATAATTGTACATTTTAAAGAATGGTTTTAATGATAACAAATTATTAGTCATTTTAATTACAGGGCAAAGTGAAGAATAAATGTTTATTTATATATTTATTTTCATTATTATATTTATATATATATATATATATATATATGTTATAAGTATATGTTTTTTCATTTTGATCATATGTGCATTTCTTAAATGCAAAATAATTATAATTAATGACTGATGAATAATTAAAAGTCTTGGGGCAAACTGAAAGTGGAATTTTTTGTGTTTATTAATATTTTTTAATGAATGAATGAATGAATGAATTAACTAATTAAAATTACAAATTGATCGCAGTGGATATTATTTGTATATTATTATCAATTTTTTTTCATTTACTTTTTATGTGCTTTTTTAATGTTTGTGCTTAATGTTATAAAACAGTTAGATAGCTGTTAGCTTATCTGATCTACAAAAAGGAGTCCATGAATACATGAATAATTACTTTATTATTTAACACAGTACATTTGGAAAATGTCAATTAAAAAAAAAGGGAAAATTACACACACGTATATATATATATATATATATATGTAGTTTTCATACTTTAGCACATCCTTATTTGGTATGCTGAAGCTGATGGCAGTTTGGTGATGGACTTTGGAAGATAAGAAGCTCAGATTTTGTTTATGGGCTTTGATTGGAGAGGTGAAAGCCATTAAGGCGAAGTTTCACATTATCCCTTAATCAGATCAGAGCTGGGTCTGATCTAAAAGCCTCGACCCTTCCACTCTTCTCTTATGTCTCTCTTTCTCTCTAATATTCACAATCACACATAAACAGTCCAAATTCTCTAAACCGTTCTTTATCTTCTGTACCATGTGATCAATGCATCCGGAATGTATTTTTTTTTTTTTTTTAATAGAAACGTTGCAAAGCTGACTGAAAATAAAGGTTCAAAGCTAAATTCTTAATAAAGATGACTCCGTCCCCCGGGTTAACCAGGTAATCCCTAAAAGCATTCCAAGACCACAGGAGCCTAAAGACACCCCGGCATGCCTACGGGACACAATTAAGACCAGTGTTTCCAAACACAGAGCCTGATTTAGCTTAATCCGGCCCATGAGAGGCTCTGTCAGAGCAGCGCCCTTTGATTCTGACCCTGTTTGACCCACTGGAGGCCGGACAGAAAGTATTTAGTGACAGACATCCCGTATGTAGTCGCTGAATGGATGCTTTTTACACTAACACTGGGTGGGGACTTCACGTTGTAGCCCGTGCGCCTCAAGGTATAGTGAGTGAGTGAGTGAGTGTACAGAGAGGTTCAGAGGACTTTCTTCGTTGACCGGGCTGGGTGGGGACTTCACGTTGTAGCCCGTGCGCCTCAAGGTATAGTGAGTGAGTGAGTGTACAGAGAGGTTCAGAGGACTTTCTTCGTTGACCGGGCTGCGCGGCTCAGACGATACGTGGTACCATGCGTGGTTAAAATCACTGGGATCACATTGTTTAACCATAAAACAAGGTGTTCCTAATAAAGTGATCTATTACTATGAATCTTTGTAGAGTGCTGTTCAAAAGTCTTAGGCCACCATAAGATCTGATGTTTTAGCAAAGGTATAATCAGCATATATAAGATATTGTCGACGACTGGGACCCAAAATCTCAAACTTGGACCTTGGACTTCTTTCTTTTTTAATCCTCTTTTCCACTGATCTTCATTCCAGTCTTTGTGAGCTTTAGCAAACCTTTTGCCTTTTCACCCTGTTCCATTTCCCCCCAAAAAAGTGGTTTCTTGGCTGCTACCCTTCCAAAACGAATTCTTGATCCAACTACTGCTCACGAGCCGAAAGAGGGGCGTACAGAAGCTGTTTTTAATACGGTCATTAGACCCTGGAACAGTGCCGTATCTATTGTAATCGAACGGTGGCCTCATACTTTTGCTCAGTACCGCATATTTGTGTCTCTTGTACTTTTGATGTGCTATAACAACGCTGCACCTTGTGACTCCTCGAAAAACATGACACCCTGTTCAAACTGTACATAACGAGCGGCTGGGTTTGTTTGGAGAGGCCGAGGAAAAGTGTTTATTTCCACCAGACGTTTTGAGTTAAAAGAAAACGAAGCCAGCTGTTGGTGGAATGCTGCGTCTCCCGCAGTGACGATCGGTTTGGATTGAACGTGAACGTCTGCCTGTGAGATGAACGGTGGGCCAGTGAGGAACAAATGAAGCAGGAGGGAACGGGATGGTTTCTGCATGAACTGAGGCTTTGACCGTCGATGACCCGCGAAACCCGGGGCGACTTTGCAAAAATGCTAACAGCTTATTGATCGGATTTCCTTCAGTGTCCCGCAAGAGGGCTCGGGACGGTGCCGATCAAGGTCCTCAATCGTTGGTTCAGATCTTAGAGGCTGATCTGAGTGGCAGAATAATAACCTGGAGCGTGATGCTTCTGTTTATAGTCATGGTCTGAGAGCATCTTTGTGCCAAGAGGTATCAAGAAGAACAGAGATCTCGTCTGGGTTCAAATCCCACCTCTGTCAAGCTGCCACAGTTGGGTCCCTGAGCAAGGCCCTTAACCCACCATTGCTTGAATTGTAAGACTGTATGAGTTGTAAGTACAGTACAGTGCAAAAGTCTTAGGCCACCATTAGATTAGATACTGTTGTTTTTAGCCCAGGTGTGATAGAAAATACAGGAAATGTGTATGCAGTATTTAGAAACAGAACCTAAATCTGAAAAATCATTTACTATTGAGCAATAGTAGCATCTAAAAGCATCACCAGGATGCAGGTTGGTCGGCCAAGAAACTATTAAACTTTGGAAGGAGAACAGGGTGAAAAGGCTAAGATATGCAAAAGCGAAGAAAGATTGGAATGAAGATCAGTGCAAAAGAGGGTTATGGAGTGATAAAACCTGAGTCTGAACTCAATCTTTGGGTCCAAACATCAACAATATGTTATATATGGACATTACTGCAATGCTAAAAGACAAACCCAACGGTGGCCTAAGACTTTTGCACCAAAAACGATCCTAAAACGAGTTTCACCCAATAAGCCATTAACCCTACATGGACCAGCATGAGCTCTGGCACGTGCGAAAAACTGGCAATATAAGCCTTAAAACCTCAACTTTTCGTCTTGACTCGAAGCCTTACGGACTCCAATGTGTGCCAACAGGTGGGCGAAGGTCCCCCGTGGTTGCCTGCTCTGATCTCTCGCTGAAATAAGCCAGAAAAAGCAGATCGAGATGAAAGGGTTTACAGATCAGCAGCCAGGAAAAGGTCTGGGTATTGATTCGAGAGGTGCTGCTGATATCCGAGGTGCCATTGAGGGATACGGAACGAGAACTTTCCCGCTCCTGATGCCCAAAATGACCTTCTTTAGCTTCTCAGAGTCGATCTGACGTTCTTGGATGGATGAACGTGAAACGATCAAAGCTGAAGCACTGACAGGATTGGTAGCTCGGGTCCTCCAAAAGCCATGGAGCTGAAGGTCTGGTAATGGAGATACAGCTTTTCACAATCGGTGTAGTTACCGAGGGCTAATAATATAATCATGTAAGCATTTGGGCAAATTCTTAAGAATAATGATAGTTTTGTGGCCTAAAGACGTCCCGTTTTTATCTTAAACTTCATCTCTGCTTTATTCTGTGTACAGTCGATACAGGTTAATGGGACCAGCCGCTTATTCGGACCAAATCCTAAAGTACCGAAACATATCCTATTAAATACGTGTAATGATATTCGCTTATTTGGACCAAAATAGAACGTGTACAGTATGTAATATCCGTGAAGAAACTCTTCGTCTCTGGTATCACTACCCGAAAACTCCCGAGTTTCT
>JAUZSU010027678.1:0-10522 GCA_034780255.1 Parotocinclus maculicauda | reverse complement strand
AAAACTAAACTAAAACTAAGCATTAAAAAAATAATAATAACTAATAAAAACTAGCAAACCCAACCTAAAAACTAATTAAACCTAACTGAATTTGAGGGAAAAAAAGTCAAAACGAAATAAAACTATACTAAAAATCCAAAACTATTATAACCTTGGTCCACAGTTAATCCTGTTGGATGTGATTTGTTGTTCTTGGTGGTATGCTGGCAGTTTGTGAACTGTTTAGAATTTTTCATATTTCTGTATAAAACATAGATTCAAATGACCTAAAACATATCAGATTTTCACACAAGTACTAAAAGTAGATAAAAAGAACCCAGTTTTAACAAATGAGACAAAAAGATTATACTTGGCCATTTATTTTTGAGGAAAGTGATCCAATATTACATATTTGTGAGTAGCAAAAGTATGTGAACCTTTGCTTTCAGTATCTGGTGTGACCCCCCCTGTGCAGCAATAACAGCAACTAAACGTTTCTGCTAAGTGTTGATCACTCCTGCACACCAGCTTGGGGGAATTTTAGCTCATTCCTCCGTACAGAACAGCTTCAACTCTGGGATGTTGGTGGGTTTCCTCATATCAAAAATAAAGCTCAAGCTTTATTTTTAGCTTGAGCTTTATTGTGTGATTTTTGTGCACGTTGTAAAGTCAGGCCCATCTAAGGAATTTATTGTGACTTTATGGACAGTGGAACTGTGGGAGTCTCAATTAGGATGTCACAATAAAAAGAAGAAGACAAACATTTCATGTAGACAGTGGGTAAAAGGACAATGTAGTGTTTCATTCAATAGAAAACAACTAATTTAATTAAGATTTATTAAAGGTTGCTGTAACTAACTAACCAAGTAAATAAAATGTTTTAATGAGGAACAATATGTGAATGTACATCAACAGCACATGTTCTCATTACTATTCCTCAGAACCACAACCAAAAAGAGCAAATTAGTTATTTAGGATTAGAGGAGGAGAGTTATGGAGGTGAAAAGCTCCTCAGTGTGGAGGCACTTACTCACTACTACGAGGTAAAGCTTGAGAATGAGGAGAACCTGAACATATTAATGTCAATGGCATGTGATGGGATAACAAGAGTTATTTCTTGTTTATTTTTGCTGAAAACGTAGAAAGCATAGCAGCTTACTTTTATCATGAAATCCCTAGAGCATGAGATCTTTTCTGAAGACAAGATCATCGTGGAAAAGGAGCACAAATTCTAAAGCTGGAGGCCTTTATATCTCTCTTAGAGGAAAAAGATGTAGGATCTATATTACAATATTGAAAATCTTAAAATATACAAAATTGAGTTAATCAAAAAGGTTGAAATGATAAAAGATTATTTAATAGTAACACAGTGGGAGCAAAGAAGTCCCTTGATTGACATTCTGGACAAACTGAGTTCCACTGTAAAAGTTTGGAAGATTCAGAATACATCTGGACTGGGGGTTCAATCTGACCTTAACTAAGTGCACGAGTTTCATTAAGTAGCCCAGAATACTGAAGGAGGGAGTGAAAGATTTTGTACCAGCGCCACATCCACTAGAACAAAGTGGACATACGGAAACGGGATAAAGCCAAAGAAATATAATCTGCTCACCTGAATTGTGAGCTCTTGGAAGGCAACATGCCCAAACGTGCTCTAAAAAGAGAGCTGAACCACCTCCATGTGGTACATAGAGCTGATGATGGAGAGCACATCTTTGTCTAAGGTACTGAGCATCCTAAAAGTATGCCAAAGAAGAACTTGGACTCTAGAAACGATCTGCTGTACGTTGGCAAGTATTCAAATTAAGAAGGACAGGATGAACCTTAAAGGCTAAAGGAGGAGAAGAGTCCTAGAAGGACCATATCTCTACAATTGCCTCGTATATCTAAACACGACTAAAGTTAATTGTTTCTGTACTTAATTAGTGCTCTGTTACCACTTCATTGTTCTACACAAAATCTACATTAGCTATTAATGAGAACTGACAGAAAACATCCATAAGCATTTATAAAGGCATTAACCTGAGTTAACCTAAGTAGCAACATTGTTAACAATGTTAATACCAGTTTGTATTAGAGGACATTAGTTGGGTTACATTGGCATGCCATGACCTTACTTTGCAGCAAAAGAAGTGCATGTACAGTCTGAGCTCGCTGTACACAGCTGGAGCCATTGTACGGTTGCTATTATTCCTTATTCACACTGTGTATGTCTGTCTGTCTATACAGTGGGTGCGAAAAGTATTCAGACCCCTTTAAATTGTTCACTCTTTGTTTCATTGCGGCCATTTGCTAATACGAAAAAAGTTTTTTTTTTTATTTCTGATTTATTTATTCATTTTATTTCTCATTAATGTACACTCAGCATCCCATCTAGACAGAAAAAACAGACATGTAAAAATTTTTGTACATTTATTTAAAAAGAAAAACTAAAATATCATATGGTTATAAGTATTCAGACCCTTTGCTGTGACACTCGTATTCAGATGGTTCTACTCTTACATTGTGTTCTAAGGAACCTTGAGAGATGCAAATTTATTTTGTAACCATGGCCAGATGGCCAAAGATCCCTGTGGCTGAGCTGCAGAGATGCACTAGAGAGATGGGAGAAAGTTCCACAAAGTCAACTCTCACTGCAGCCCTCCACCAGTCGGGGCTTTATGGTAGAGTGGCCCGACGGAAGCCTTTCCTCAGTGCAAGACATATGAAAGCACGCATAGAGTTTGCGAAAAAACACATAAAAAATCCCAGACTATGAGAAATAAGATTCTTTGAAGTTTGTGGCGTTAATTCGAAGCGGTATGTGTGGAGAAAACCAGGCACTGCTCATCACCTGCCCTATACAATCCCAATAGTGAAACATACACAAACTTTTTTGTATATCTGTGCTTTACTGATTATTTACATTTTTGCGTTTTCTTTAAACCAACATTGAATGCCAGTGACCTTCAATCCCTGTGGCGGCACTGAATTAAAAACGGACTTCATTCTGTAATGGATATTAGCACATGGGCTCAGGAACACTTCAGAAAACCAGTGTCAGTGAACACAGTTCATCGCTTGATCGGCTTACTCGCGTCACACGTGCACCCGAGCTCACACTCGCCCCCTGGTGCTTCAGCGCCTTTCGCGGTCTTTTAGTTTTTCTATATGGGATTCCGTCTATCCCGCATACTTGGGTCCTACCACCAACACCACCACATCTCGTAACAACTTGCACACATTTTGGATGTTATACGCAATAAAGTTTCAACATACCAAAATTTAAAGAAATACAATTTTACTAAACATGACACCCATATGACCATTTATTCCTAAGGGACAAAAGTCTATGAAGGTTTTAGAGTTAGGGTCATTTATGCATTCATAGTGCTCCATTCATGATGGTTTTGAGCAACAGTTGTGAACATTAAATATTGTTCACAAGAAACAAAAACTTAATGAAAGATGGATAAAGAAAAGTTACCAAACCAAAAGAACCTCTTCTAGGAATATGGACATATATAAAGAAGAACTGTCTTTCTAATAGTTACATGGCTAGAATCCTAAGGCAGCATCCTGAGAATGTTCTGGATAATTCTTTATACCCCTGGAGTGGGTTGAATTCATGGGTCTAACTTGTGCTTAATTAGAAGGGCATGAACAGTCTTTGTCACAATTAGTTCTTTTATAACTCAGAACCTAGATATTTGAAGACAGTTATTTATATACAGGGGTTAGACAATGAAACTGAAACACCTGGTTTTAGACAAAGGTTTGGCTATAGCAGTACGGCCGTGTATATTGACCCTGTGGATCCCGACGGACAGTTCTGGTGGAAACAGGAGAGTTGTAAAACAAAGCTTGTATAATGTGTGGCAGTCTTGTTGTAAAACTGTTCACTTACTCTGGATGTTTAGGTTATTTATGTGACACAATCTGCTGCTGCACACCCTACAAGGAATTGTGGAAATTATCTAGTAATCTTAACAATTTTATGCCCTATAGGCTAAAAATGTTATACATGGGGAATAAATGTGGGGAACGGTGATTAGGTGACCATTTCAGTCAAATAATGTAATTGTGTTCTTAAGATACTTTTCATTTATAATTTTTTTTAAATTTCCTTTTATTTTAACAGCCTCACCTGATATCTTGCTCACCTATTAAAACCAGTTTTGTCTATACTTGTGTTTTTGGCTCTGACTATTCCTCAGACGGGCTGCCCCATCGGCAGAGTTCTCAGTGGACCGAAACCGTCACCTCATGTCCTTCCTGACAATGCTGGGGCCAAGTCCCGACTGGAATGTGGGCCTTTCGGCAGAAGACCTCTGTACAAAAGAGTGTGGATGGGTGCAGAAACTGGTCCAGGACATGATACCGTGGGATGCAGGCACTGACAGTGGGGTCACTTACGAGGTCAGAATCTATTTGTCTGACTTTCTTCTGTCACAAATGAGTGATGTTGCTTGTGCCACTAAGGTCCTTTGTGAAACATGATTTCATCTGTGACTGGATTTAATACAAACTGAAGTTCAGTTGAGTCTTTGTCTTGTAGGGATGCACTGGTAAGGTTAACTGGATACAGTTCCCATATTGAACCCCATTTGTTCTGTTTAATACTCTACAATAAATATTTTACTGCCTCTCAAGGATTGACAATACTATTCCCTCTAGGGCGGGTGGGGAGTCAGAAGAGTTGGGGGGGTCTGAAGTTAGATCCACTAGTCCGTCACAGTGCATACAGGTCACTGTTGCAGCACCATCGGATGAGATTTTAACCCTTGATAGACATACATCCATCCACCATCTTCTGCTTGGTCACAGGCCATATTTGGGCACAAGAGGACAAACAACCTTGGACGGGGAACCAATCCATCATAGTGCACACACACAGTCACACACTAATGGCCACTTTACAGACACCAATTGACCTAACACGCAGGTCTAACACGCATGTGGGAGGAACCAGAGTACTCGGAGTACTCGGAGTACGGGAAGAACATGTATAGTCCACACCGAAAGGACCCAGGTCACTCCCCCCCTGGGATTGAACCCAGGACCTTCTTCCTCATAGGCATGTCTGTTTAAATCCCAACTAGGCTGGACTCAAACCCACTACTGTGTAAAGAATATGTTAAAAGGTAGTTTACATGCATATGCATTCTACTGTGGGCAGGTGAGACCGACTAAAGTCATGTTGATTTTAAACTCTTACAAAGAATTTAACATTGACTTGTTTCATATGTTAAAGCCTGAACTTACTTGTGTTTACCATATTATGGAGTTACTAATTCTCCTTATTTGAAAGCACAATGCTTATGTATTAACCAGATTTAAAGAAATTGTTTTACAGGAGAATCCTGCCATCTGCTGGTGTGAGTGAATATGAGATGATTGAAACTTGTTCAGCCTCTTTAAATCACTGTAACTACGAGCTCATCAGTATCACTTTACTGAGACATGTGGCAAAAAGTCAATTTTCTCTCAAATTGCTGAACAGAACTAAAGAAAACGCCAAACAAATTCACTACAGCCACTACATTTCCCATAATGCCAAATACTTAAATACTATCAGTTTGAGCCAGTTTATTTAGGTTTTTATTATGGAGTATTGGGCATCATAAATATGTAAACAGAGTCATGCTGCAAATAATGTAATAGTTACTCATGGCTATATAGTTGGTTAATGCAGTACAATTTCTTTGTTGCTAATTTGTACTTAATTTCTTATCCATCTTTTTACTTAGTGTTTAACAGGGTGATTTTATGCATGACTGGCTGGCGAGTACAATAAGTAGTCTAGAAACGTCCATTCTAAACAATATGACAACGCTAAATCTAGAGGGTGAGTCAAAAATGTCGCGTGCTGTGTTGTGGACTTTTCACAAAGGCTGCCAAAATCATTGTTGAGGTTCCTTTGTCAGTAGCAGTTGTACACAGTCCTAGTTCCTCTAAATTTGGCTATGAAGGCAGTGTGAAATTGTGATATTTCTGGGTGTCAGTTATTAAAGTATGTGGCTGTGATATGGCAGCTGTGTTCCCCGGACATCAGAATCGGCTATTCCATCTTTAATTACCTGTGACGAACAACAAAAATATATCTCTAATCTTTTGGCAGTCGATTTCTCAGACAATTATGGTATTTGATATGCTACATGACCACCTCCCAAATGGAAAAACTTGCCCTTGATCCAAAAACCCAATTTCAAGATGGCGGTCATGTTCCACACATAGCCTGAAAGATAGGCCTCCTCATCCATTACTTGCTGGGGTATTCAGATATGTCATTATACCTTTTGTTTCCGATATAAAAGTGTTCCCTGTGACCTTTGACCCTGTATTGGCTTACAGGATACTGAATTCTACAAATATTTTTGCATGTAATTTTCATTCTTATTATTATTTTTATTTGTTTATTTCGACTTTATACATAGATAGATAGATAGATAGATAGATTAAACTTTATTGTCATTGCTTAGTACAAGTACAAGGCAACGAAATGTAGTTAGCATCTAGCAGAACTGCAAATAGTAGCATTGTGCAAATGTGTTATGTGAGTGTAATATATCTGGTGTTCAAGCTGTGTGTTGGATTTGTTTCTCCCCCCTGACTCTACCACTGAGGAACAGAACTAATGAACTTGAAGCCTGAAGGCTGCATTAGAAATGTGTTTGTGGTGTAATGGGATTTACTGAAAAGGATTCATTTTCTACAGTAAAAGAATACATTAAAAAATGACGTAATTAGTTAATTACACCAAGAAAGATTAAGCAATGTAGGATTGATTGTAATTAGTTTTGCAGAGGATTATGGTGTGCAATTATTTTGTTTTTGATTTATGCAGTCCCCCAACAAGCCCACAATTCCACAGGAGAAGATTCGTCCTCTTACGAGTTTGGATCATCCTCAGAGCCCGTTTTACGACCCAGAGGGGGGCGCTATTACACCGGTGGCCAGGATGGTTGTTGAAAGAATAGCCCGCAAGGTGTGCTTAAGCTTTTTTGTGTACATATGATCATGTACTTACATATAAATACACAGTGTTGAGCCAGAACCCTACAAATCAACTACAAATGTTAAATGTAAAGGTCTAAGATATATTAGACTTATAATTGAACATGCATTTTATGTAGTCAATGTGTTGGATGCTAGATTAATGATCCTGAAAACACCTGAGTGACCAAATCAATATGGCAAGATGACTGAGTCAGAGCAAAATTTTCTGGGGTGATTGCGGGCCTACTAAGATCCCATGGAGAAAGAAAGCCACCCTGTGGCAGTGGTTTTTTTTACGCTAGCAGAAAATTGTCACAAAACTGCATTGGACCATTTTGAGTATAGGGCTGCATGGCCAGAGACTGGTCAGTGTGCTGACCATATTAACCCTGTCTACCATTGAACCATTTCATGTTTAATGAGCACAAAGTGTTGGAACTGGACCTTTGGAGCAAAGAAAAAAGGCCTCTGCTGTTTTATAGTCAGATATGTGTGCAGCATTTACATGCAACAATGCTGCCACCAGGATGGACTGTGGGATGAAGACAAGTAGGCGGCGGACACATGATGCTCTGGCTAATGTTCTTCTAGGAAACCCTGGGTATGAGCATTCATGCTGACATTAATATGACATAAGCATCCTACCTAAACACCAGCCAAGTTGTTTTAATGACCTGGCTCATAGATGTAAACAGACAGCTGGCACTATCCCCAGTCACTGGCTGCTACTCTCATACATTGTATAGACAAAAGTTTGTGGGCATCTTTTAATTACTGAGTTTTGCTATTTAAGCAATCATCACTTGTATCACATTCGTAATGTTATTTCTGTATTCTCTATAGGCAAACAGTGGCAGTAGAACTGATTGTACTGAAACACCAGTGATTCTTAATATAACACATTTCTGCAATACTGTTAAAGTTCACATAAACAGAATTTTGACCTATACTCCATCAAATACCTTGAAGAATGTAATTATTTGTGTCGTTTGTTTTAGGGTGAACAATGCAACATTGTGCCTGATAATGTGGATGACATTGTGGCAGACATCGCTCAGGAGGAGAAGGAGGAAGGTCTGCATTTCTTATTAGTGTTGAGTTAAAAATAACATTAAAAAAAATTATGCTTACCGGTAAATACTGAAATATACACTGCTCAAAAAATAAAGGGAACACTTAAACAACACAATGTAACTCCAAGTGTTCCCTTTATTTTTTGAGCAGTATACTTATTGATTATAATGTAATGATTTCAAAGACTTTAGGAAAAAGTCAAGCTCAATAAACCATTCAAAATACACCATATGAACTGTGAAGCAAGGGGGTGGCGGCATTATGTTGTGGGGTTGTTTGTCTTCAGCAGGGACTGGGCAGTTGTTCAGGATTGAATGGAAAATGGATGCTGACAAGTACTACCAGTGGTTTAAGAATAGAAAGGTAAATGTCCATAAGAGACCAAGTCAGAGCTCAGATCTTAATCCACTAAAAATATGTGGATCGACTTCAGAACAGCAAAGAAGATTGTGCAGATAATTTCAAAAGAATGCATGTAGATGTATGGCTATAAATAACTTCCACTATGAAGTAACAAAGAGAGTTAATTACTTTTCCAATTTTGTTGTTCACAATTTTTTATAAAAGTGGGGTTTGACTTTAAGCTTTTAGTAAAAAAATAAACAATACAAATGGGCATTATGAATTATTATTGGTATTATCTGTAAACTTACCAATGCTAGGATTTCTAAAAATAATACTTTTTCCAAATATAGCTGTTAGCTGTGTCTTTCTTATCGTAATTGATAGGGATGTAATATACACTACTCCCAAACATTAGGGAATATGTCATTTAGGTATATTTTATTTAATTTATATTTATATTTAATTTTTTTGTGAGCAGTATAGTTTACTTTATTAATATTATAATCCTGTTTATATTTAGCATATACATGCTATTGCGAACAAAGATTTTGATTTCAAGATACATGTTAAGAAACCTTGTTTGTATCTGCACCATATTAACTACATTAAATTTATTTTTATAAATTAAGATTTATAAAGTTATGCACAATTAAAAAATTACAGGAAGTTTTTGGTCATTTCTAATGTTTTACTCTTCCTTTTCTGTAGACGACACTCCAGAGACATGTATTTACTCCAACTGGTCTCCATGGTCAGCATGCAGTTCCTCTACCTGTGAGAAGGGAAAGAGGATGAGGCAGAGGATGCTTAAGGCCCAGCTGGACCTCAGCGTGCCCTGTCCACACACACAAGACTTTGAGCCATGTATGGGACCTGGCTGTAGTGATGAAGGTACTTTTTAATATATTTTTTTACATTGAGATTCCATGTAATCCACATGTGAATTATTTCCTCACTCATATTCTATCCCAAATATAAAGAACCAATGTAAGACCAGGTTTATTTCTTTATTTTGTTTCACCCTTGTTTTATATCTGCCTTGGATCTACCAGGATCATGGGGCTGGAAACACAGCCCAGCCCAGCTGTTTGTTTGTTTTTCCAGAAAAAAAACTCATTTTGGCTCATTTGGCTAACACCATTTTTTTTACAATAGTTTGTGAGTCGAGAGTAGGGCAGTTTTTTGCAGTAAAGTCATTTGTTTATTTAAATTCATTTATTTAGAATCAAGTTTACTGTGCGTAACCATTTTATACTGTGTTAACTCATGACAAATGTTTACTTCTGTTCAGTTATATGTTCAAGATATGTTCTAAGATATACACTGCTCACATAAATTAGGGATATTATTTTTATTATTCCCTTATTTTTGTGAGTATATTTTATGAAAGCTGTCCTTGTATAATATGTTTATAAAGGTGACACTGCAAGATTTGGCAGGATCAATACAGTGTTAAAAAAGAAAGAAATGTTTCTTACAACAAAATTAATTAATTAATGAGTGGCACATCAGTCTGTCTCAAGATTCAAGATTATTGTGTTGAAATTGTGTTTTATACAACAATATTCAGTTCACTGCCTTAAACACACAGTAAAATTAAAGATAGATCATGCATAGAAAGAAATGAGACGGAAACAAAATAATTAAAACATATTGTACTTGTGTAAAAGTTTAAAAAATAGTATCGCACAAGGATGTAGTAAGACTTGATTTGCTATTTGATTATAGTGTGCATGAAAGATAGAAAAATACCCATAACTGTTGGGACAAGATTTTCCTGAAAGATCTCAGGAAATAAAATCTCTGTTGTGCTATTTTTAAGAGAGTTTATGTTGTATGTCCATGTGAAATCCCCTGATATCTGTGTCCCTATGAAACAGAGGCTGGTGAATCATTTGGCCCTTTAGCCCCTGAGCCTCTGCTCTTTAAGTCCCATCACTGTTGTGTCATCTGCAAGCTTGATGATGGTATTTGTTTTAAGCGATGGCATCTATAGAGTTATTAGGTTCCCCTCCTGACTGATTGTGGCCAGTTTCTTAACCCTTTAAGGTAAACCCTCACTGTCACAGTCTGGTGGTAAGGAGTAGGCAGGAGACGAATATGCAGAACAATCCAACAGTTTATTGATAAAAGGTAGGCAGAGGTA
>JAUZSU010027667.1:0-10522 GCA_034780255.1 Parotocinclus maculicauda | reverse complement strand
CTAATGTCCAACCGATGGAGGGAGTTCCTGCACTCTGGTGGGACCTGCCTCCGATGTTGAAGACAATCAGAGCGACGACGAGCTGAAAGAACATCCAAGCGCATGGTACCGGAACCAGCACCAGAACAAAAGTGCTAGTCCAGTAATGGAAATGCGTAATTGTGTGATGTTGTTCGTTACGATCATATAATCAACATGGCAAAATAAATGAAAATGTGACTATTTTAAGTGTTTCACGTAACGTGTCTTACTAAACGTTCCACTTTGTCTTCAAGTGCCCCCATAAATGCCCAATGGAGTTTCAATTAAGTAACTGAAGGAAAACCCCTTGACAGTCAGCACTCCTGATCTTTGTTGGCCCTCAAGTAGTTGTAAGCTTTAAAGTGAGTTTTGGGTCATTAAACCCCACCAAGATTGAAACAAGCATTCTCATTAGTGCCCTCAGACTTTTGGTGCACATTGTATGACCTCGGGGTATGATATATTTGCCAATAATGTCAGCTTGGCTTGAGTGTGTTTTGAGCATTATACACTGTTGAGCAAAAACACAGCAGGAGATAGCCCAGGGCGTCACACCCCCTCCACTGGCCCGTCTTCTCACAGTGCACAAGGTTTTGAAACACAATGCAGAACTAATTGGACCAGTTTACCTTACATGACATGGTTGATGGAAAGGTAGTAATTTTAGCTCATCAGCTTACACCTTTCTGATTGTACTCGGTCTTTTCACCATCTTCTTCGTCAATACTCCAGAATTACTCAGCGGTTACTCTCGGTTTAAATGTGTTCTTGCCCTCTTTTGAAACTTTCAGAGCTTTCTCTTATTCATTTGTACTTTATCCCTTTCCATTCGTCGCTCAGAAGATGATCCCTAGTTTTGGACAGAACTGTCACAGCGTTGCTGGTTTTGGCCACCAGGGAGTGCTGTGGATTGAGCCATCCAGAGGGGATGGTCCTAAAGAAGAAGGGTCATATTTTTTTACTTTTTAAAATAAAAATGTACTGTATTTTATAAATAGTGGAATTAAATATATAAATATAATATATATGCATTTATAAAATAAATAATGTGTGGACTTGCTCGTGTGCACAGTGACACATATTGTTCCACTGGAGGTAGGAAAAAAGTGGGAAAACAACAAATCACGGGATTCAAAATGACCTCTACAGTCGACGAGGCAACCAAATGGGTTCTTGCCCTGTTTTGAAACTTCAAGAATTTTCTCTTCACTTCGAAAATGTCAACTATGAGAACCAACTGTTTGCTTACAATCTAACATCCAGGCCTTAACATGCACAGTTCTCTGTAAATGGTTGACCTTTGGTCTTATATGTCTAAATGAATATGAATTGTATAATTATTACTGTCTTCATGCTTCATCGAGCTTTATATACATGGAACTTTTTAGCAATGCATGTTGATTTCCTTCCTTTCCGTTCCAAATTTCATTTTAATATACAATGTCCTTGGTTGCAGCTGCTCAGGTTGTACAGTCTACATGCAGCTTGTTTATGTTATGTTTATGAGATGCTCATGTTTGAGATTAGTCGTGAGTTTCTGCTTTTGAACGTGGTGCCAGTGGACTCCTGCATGTTAGACTTTTGCTGGCATTGTCCAGGCTTTCTTCTACGTTTGAGAGAGGAAGATTTGGCTCAGAATTATAAAGACCTTTGCCAGGCGTGGTGTGCAATACCTTGGCCTTAGTCAATATTATGGACGCCTACAATTCACCCATCTGCTGTATAACCAGCAACTTGGCTACATTCCTAGTGTGGCACACTAATATGCTTGGGTAGGGTGACGAGCGGTCTAAAAGACAAGCTTGATTAAAGGATCAAAGAATAATTTTTGAAGACTGACAGATGCCTGAATGGCACCCGGGTCTTGCAGCATCTATTAAGCATCATGACCTTAAGAGAATGACAGAGAGCTTTCATAGCATTCTACTGTAAAATCCAAAACTATTAGTCTCACAAACATTTTTCTATCAGGTTTGTGGAAGCCACCAGGGCACAGGCAATCTTTTAGAACCAGTCCATCACAGGGTTGGTTAGGTATCACTGTTCACTGTGGCTCAGATGATCCCAAATGGGACCTTCAGTCCCTTAGATGTGACCAACCTAACTTACAAGATGCCCAACCCAGCCAGAAGCCAACACCGACTCAGGACCAGATAACGGAAATCCTGGACAAGATGGCTCAATCCAAAACCATGGGTATTAACACTTAGCCACAAGGTAATTAATGAGGTCCAAGCTCTGTTCTGGCCAAATCAAGTCTGTATGAACTAATATGGGAGGAAAGGGCCTTCCCCAAATTGTTGGTTCAATTAGTTTTCTGTGATGTCCGAAACCTTGGGTTCAGGGACTCATGTGGACGTCAAAACATGGTATGGGTATTAGAACTGAGCCCCAAGAGCATTAGTATGACCAAGTTCCCACTTCACCACCCAACTGGGTTGATTTAAGAGATCTGTGCAGGCCAAATCAAGTCTTCCCCAAAGTATTGTCACATTTCATTGCCTTTCCTCTCACTGGCACCAAGTGGTTGAAGCCCAAATGCTTACAAAGTTAATCCCTCATCCTTCGCCAATCCAAATGTGGCTACATCTCAGATTCCCCCTTTAAATATGCAGATAAAGAATGTTCCAATGTCCAGACCCAAAGCCAAAACAGAGCATGGAAAGTCAAGGCCTTACTTGAAATCAAGACATTACTTAAAAGAAGTAATAGTACTAAATAAAAAATAATAAAATAAATCCTTGACCTCTTTGGTGAACCTTTCTACTGCTCATTTTATTTATGTATGGAGTTGGCACGGTTGATTTTATGCATCAGTTAGCCGCGAGTGCACCTAAAACATCTGAACCCACTTCCAGAGATGCTGTCCACATCTTTAAGTGCAAGTAGCCATTGCTGCCACTCCATGGACCTCTTTAACATCCATAACATACTGGAAAGTAAGATGTACGGCTTATGATCGAAGACTTAAGCTTATAAGAGGGTATCAGAGCGGAGGCACAACAGGAACAATTTTGAGGTTAGAACCTGGCTCACGGTCTTCCTGTTTACTTTAACTGTCAGCCTGCGGGTTGTGTGTGCATGGCATGTGCGCTTGTGTGTACGTGTGTTTAAATGCACAGGTATGTCCGGGACTTTGATCAACAATGCTCAAGTATGCATGTCTGCGGTACAACTATCCAACGTGCATTCGAACAATTCACTTAGTACCGTAGCTCGGTACGGCACGGTACGCGTTCAGGCGTCGGATCAGACCAAAACGTGGCTCTCCTCAAACAGATCATCCAGGAACTCAAAAACGTTAAACTACTGATTCAGATGTGCTGCTTAGTTGAAGTGAGAAACTGAGAAACCTCAGAAGTGCCAGGGACTGAAACGGGTCGCCCGTTTTTCATTGAGTCAAGATGCCGTTGGAAACCTCAGACTTTATTTCCATCATTTGATGACTCAGCAGTTCGTGTGTCATCTTTGCTAGACGTTACCCTGGGGAAACTCTTCTCGAAATGATGAAGACTGAATCTGAGAGGATTCAGCAACTGACTGGGGTGGTTTATCAAAGCAGCCCATAGCCAGACTATCTAGCAATACAGAGTTTTTGGTTTTACCCCCATCTTTTGCTCCTAACAGCTATGAACTGCTCTTATACAGTGCTAAGGGGAACTAGAAATATTTGTAGCCGTGGCTCAATATAGTATCAACAATATAGTCAGATTGCTAACCACAGCAGATGTTCCTTACTGTTTTTTTTCTACTATTTCTTGGCATTTAAAGCTATCTTGTAATACACTGTTCACAAAAGTCGGGGGATATTTCGTTATGGGATGTTTCATTTTGAAATATCTCCTAAGTGTTTAATCACATCATTTGCACCTACTGAACGTTGAGTCTGAGTGGTTAAATTAATCATTAAGCACGAGCTCTTTCTGGGTTTTAAAAACTGGTCTGCCGTGGGGTTTGGGGTTAGGAATAGACACACAACACCCACTTACTTCTAACAGCTGACTCTGACCTGTTCCACTTTACACATCCAGACTCACCAACCTACTGAAGGACTGCTGCAAAACATCTGTCTCCTTAATGACTTCAGCATGAGGTTTCCAATATTGGTGGTGCTAGGTATTATCTTAAAGCTTAGTCAGAGCTTGGAAAATAAAGGTAGGTCAAGCTTTTTTTCCTTTATTCATTTCATGGCAGAGCTTGACATTTTCTAAGGATGTTCTTCAAAGAGTCAGTACATACAGGGAATTTGGCTGAGGGGGCTCATTTTTATCAAATGAAGTTTATGAACAGATATGAAATGAAAGAAAATGTAATTTGGTGCTTTTTATGCAGCTTTGATTGTTGCTTTGCCTTTCTTAGTGACAGTTCTGTAGCCTTACATTTTACTCAACTTTAAAACATTTCACCACCATACATTGTTTTTTCATGAATATCATACTTGAAAATATTGTTCTGGTCCATAAACTAAAATCCTACCAATGATTTTGTTTCAGCAACCTAACTTTGCAATATTATACAGATAAATACTTGCAAACTCTCCTACTTTTTGAAGCTGAAATTGTGTTGAAAGTGATTTTGAATTTTGTCCTTCCATGCTGATGAGTGCTTTAATGAGTTTTATCTACTGGTATCACAATTTGTATATTTTTTTATGTTTTTTAATGTACAAATGAACAGCTTTACTTATCATTTGATCAACGACTCATTCCATTCTATTCATACCTAGTTTATGATTTTTAAAATCACAGAACATGCGAATTTCTGTACGAATTCCATCGTCCACTATGAATGGAATTCATTTTCGATTATAATTGCGAACTGGCGGCGGGATCCTTATATGGTCATGTTAGGCTACTATCAGTTTTTGGGTCTGGTAAATATGTGGTTTGCTGCACCTGGTTGCAAACCAGCCGCTGCCAAAATTCTTTGCCTCAAAAGTCACATGACTTAATGCAGTGAAAGCAGTGCTCGCACTTTTAGTAAGCAGAACCTATGTAGTGTTTAACTGTCAGGGTGTTTTCCCTCCAAAATACTGAAACTGAAAAAGTAGTGTGGCTGGTGATTTAACGTGTTTAATAAGCGGTGTCCTTTTAAGATAACCTGACAGAGCAGATATTGGATTGATATTGACACTTTATTGTAATTGCGTTATGTGTGTCCTTGGTTGGATTCTTCCAATAAGTCTGATCCCTGGATCAAGACCAAGACTGTCAGGCGTCACCATGATTCACCTTCTTCTAGATGCAATAAAATGATCATCGCGAGTTCCGTACTTGAGCCCATTTGACCCTATACGGAGCCTTGTCAGTGTGTCCCTTATATAATCCTTTGACTCCTGTGATTCTTTGAATAGACCTGGACTTGATGGAGTTCACGCATGACCAGAATGTGGTAGCAGTCTTAGGGGAGGAGGTGTATCTGCGTTGCCTGTACGTTGGCACTAAAAGCATCGAAATGTCCTCCTGGAACCGTGAGGATTCCTTGACAACCACAAAGAGATTGGCAGGCTACAACTATTTAGGTAAACCATACAGCAAATATGGTTTCTCCACTCCAGCGTCGCTCACCAATCTTACCGTCAAGGTGAACGTGTACAGCCTTAACATGGAGGGACGGTACACCTGCCTCTTCGGCACAGAGGACGAAGAAATGAAGAGGAGCTTGTACCTTACAGTTCTTGGTGAGTATCGAAGCCGGTTAGGAACCAAGACGTTCAGGGTTACGGCCCGGGTCCTGTTTAACCTGACCCGCTTGGTGAGCAGAAGCTGATGATTGTTAATGGTTTTCTTTTCAAGTTCGGCCTCGTGTGCACACTCAGATGGAGGAAGAAGTTCTGAATGGAACCCAATACCAGAGCGTCCTCTGTTCAGCCTCCAATGCCAAGCCTATGCCGCACCTCCGCTGGGAGATCCTTGGGGCTCCTCCCAGTGAGGATGTTTACTCCATCCATACCACAAACTCCACCTGGGCCAATGGCACAGCCAGTGTTTCCAGTGTGCTCCGTTTCCCCATACACCTCAATAATCAGAGTCATGCCAGTTGTGTGGTTGAACACCCGGCCTTGTCAACACCCAGCACAACTGACCTACAGTTACAGACATTCGGTAAGTTGCTTTTGCGTGAATTACAAGGATGCGTGTGTGTATTATTTGCGTATTCCTCTCTGGCTCCTCCCGTCTGTTCTCGGTGCGAGTCCCACATGCCAGTCAGCGCATATGTTTCCTGTCTGATTCTATATATTCACATCAGCTGCTGGGCCACAAAGAACACTTCCTCTAAAGCTGCGGATGAGCACTGGTTTTGTGGCAAATTAGTTGTTTTGCAGTTAAGAAAATAATAGGGATTCCATTTTTAAATTAAAAATACAAATCTTTTTTTTATTTTATTGCTCGGATCTGCTTGATCAGGGTCACGGGACTCTATCCCTAGAGTGCACGGTCCATCTATTTTTCGTTTTTGCAGTACTGGGCCCCCAACTGGCCTCACTTCCCTCAGATACACCCAATCAAGCCTACATGGGATGCCCCACCCAGTAAGAAGGCACGACCAGGACTGAAACCTGGATCCCTGTGGTGATGGACTAGAGTATTAGACATAGACGCTCTTAGCTCGTTATCTATCTCTGTGTAGGAAACCCTGTCCCTGTAGGATTAAAGTGACACCTAATGACCGGTCTCCAGAAAGCTTGGCGGCTTACCGGGGTAAAATTTCATTGCTGGCAAGGCATTTGTCACATTTTAAGAAGGGCGAGGGCGAGGTTGGTGGCTTTTCCAGGGTGGGGGTTAGACTGTACTTGTACAGCACAAAATTTTATTACGTTTTTCATGTAATTACGTACAGAAGGAGTTCCTATACCATTTTAAAACTGCTGCTTCACATGAGTAATGCATCCTTTTTCATGTTTCCCATATGCCCTCTTAAAGTTGCACCTACCACATCAATGGAAATGGTACTGATCCAAAAAGATGGGAAAGACTTCGTCCGTGTCCAGTGTGAAGCAACAGGAGGGAGGCCTCCTCCATCGATCACATGGAGCACGCCTGACTCTGTAGTCTCATCGTTTTCACACGGACCTGATGTGAGACCGGAGTCGATTTCTAGCTCTCACTACTTTTCATCAGATATGTACGAGGGAGAAGTCATCTCTTGCATTTTTGGCTACCCTCATCTTCCTGCCACGAAGACAACCTTTGTCACGCTGCCAATTTATAGTAAGTACCGGTCCAATGTGTAGATTAGACAGTGCACAATGCATTAATGAACAAGGCCCTAAATCCTTCAACTGGTAACTGCATGGGACGGGTCATCGTACCAAGATGACCAAGATTGTATCAGTTTCAGTATAAGTGCATCTGCTAAATATCAGAAATGTCTTTCTGACCAAATCTTGTTTCTTCCAGACCTCACTTCTCTTCAGCTGACAAACAGCAGCGTCAGGATCAGTGATGAAAATGTGTTGATCCTGGACGAAGGGGACGGTGACGTCATTCTAGTCATGGAGACCAAAGGGAACGTGCCAAGCTATGAGATCAACTGCACCAAGTGAGAACGCTCAGATGTTTTGTGTTTGTACTCGAATGTCTAGTCAGACTGAACAAAGACCTCTAAGGATTTTAAGATTGGGAGCTCACAGAAAACTGATGATGCACTTGAATGTGAAGGTGAGGCAAAGATATGAGCAGGTTCACGTTCTGTGATTTTTCAGAGACAATGAACCGCTGCCTGAGGATGTGGATGTGGTTAGCAGTCGTCTCTTGATTAAAGGCCCCGTAGCTTTAAGCCTTGCTGGTAAATACCATTGCCAGGCCTCCTACTACAGACATACAGTCTCCTTACACTTTGGCATAGAAGTGAATCCCAGAGTCGTATTACCAGGTATATGGAAGTCATTATAATTCATCCACAAATCTTTTTTGTTAGTATATGTGTTCAATTATAAAGCTTAAACAGCACTATGGACCTGATTCCTTTCTTTTCAGCCTCATTCCCCCCTAACATAAGTGTGAACCTCAGGAAAGAAGAAGACGCCATTTACGTTGAGTGCTCAGCCTCCGATGCCAGTCCGGCACCAAACGTATCGTGGGATTTTCCACAAGGCCTCGGCGGAACAGCAGAGTTCAACGTTACTTCCTCTAACAGCTCGCACTCGGTCCGAAGCATTTTAAAACTTCCTGGCTGCTTGTCCCAAAATCAAACCATTGAGTGTGTGGTTGAGCACGTGGACCTGAAAGACCAGGAGAGAAGACAAATTGTTCTCCCTGCTTGTGGTGTGTAAAATTTGCCATTATTAAATGGATAGACATGGGTTCGAGTCCAAGAGGCGCAATCCCAGGGATATGCGCTAAGAGTAAACGTGAAGAAAGAGCAAAAGTAATAATGAATGTGCTTCCTTCCTTTCAGCCCCCATCCAGGTGACTCTACAGTCAGACACGAGCTGGACCAACCGGATTGCGTACACAAAGGTGGTATGCAGAGCGGAAAATGTGACCCCTGATGCCACTGTGAGTTGGCGCACACAAGGCTGCAGAACCGCCATCAACATCTCTGAGACTTTGGGGCAGGTGGAACATGGGGTGGTTTGGAGCATGGCACATCTCCCAGTTCCATCCTTTGCGGGATGCACTGTGATCTGTGTGGTGAATCACCAGGGATTGGACAGAGCAGTGAATAAGACTATGCAAATTCCCCCAATGGGTAAGGTTTACCACAAAGCACTAATCCGTAGGAGGTTGTGACGGGGGCTGGAGAAGTAAACACAAGTCAGTAGACTGTACACAAAGTAGACTGTCAGAGATCAGAACCTGATAGATCAGTGTGACGTTGAGGGCTGGTTGGCCATAGAATGGCACAGTTACGTAATGACCCAATCACTCTCCAATTACACCAACTGTGGCAGATTTTTAGTTAGTTACACATAGAACTTGTTTGTGGATAGTTTGAATGGGTGCATCCAACCATAATGCCATGTGAAGCATAAACGATGGAGGAAACCAGTAATGACCAGGGACTAGGGTAAAATCTTGGCAATTAAAGTCTTGGGAATAAATTCTAGAGACATATGTAGCTTTTATTATTTATTTTTTAGCCCTTAACCAAGTTTGGTGTTTTCAGATTTGAAGCTATTCATCACTATTATTAAATGTCATTACCCGTTTCCTCCTAGGACCTTCCATGAGCCGTGTGAGCGTAGATCCACAGACAGACTCCACATTCTGGGTTGCTGTGTGTCAGTATGAAGGCGACGGTGTCATGCCTAACATCTCTTGGGTTGTTGCCGACCCCAATATCACGGCATTGCCTGCAAGGCTTGACAGTGTGATTACAGGCAACAAAGTGCTAGTTAAGTCCACCTTTCAGTTTAAAATAAGCAAGTACGAGGGAAAGTCCTTGATTTGTGTGATCCAGAACGACTACGGGGACGAGGAAAGGAGAGCTGTTTCCGTCCCAAAATAGTGTAAGTGAACTCGCGTTTATAGCTGAGCAATATGTTTTCTGATCCACTGTGGTTCAATCGAATCCCGTCTTTTTGCAGTTCTCTCATCCATCGAGGTTTTAAACAAAACCACTTCACTGTCTGGGAGCCGGGGCGTACACAATAGCATGCACAGGATCAGCCTGAAGGAACAAGTGGCCAATCAGAGGATTCGATTCAGGATCAAAGGAAATGCGTCAGTCAATAATTTCAGGTGCTTCAGGTATGATCAGTCATGCGGTGCATTATCACATCCCATACCAAGTGTGCTCAAAGACAGCCCCCTTCCCAAAGTGCCTCCACACACACAGATCACAAGAATAAAGTGATTCATGGCATCTAATTATTGGCCCAAAATAATTTTAAAAACACATAATTTAAATACATTTTATTATAATGGTCATTTTATATAATGGTTTTTCAGTGAGGACTTTTTAATTTTTATTTGACATGTATTTTGACGAACTTAGAGCACCTGAGAGTCACTTCACCATATCAGAGGAAGGCATTAGAGGGAGTGAAAGTATTCAAAGAAATGTTTTATTCTGGGCCTTGAAGATAAAAAGGGTTAATAAAGACAATAGATGACGGTAATTCCACACAGTACAAGCAGCAACACTAAAAGATCTGCCGGCCATGGTGGAAATCCTGAACCAAGGAACAACCAGATAGTTAGAGGGCTTTGGGTTACGTGACGGGACATGAGAATGTATCAAAGCATTATTCGGACCAAATCCTAAAGTAAACAAATCCTATGATATACGTGTAATGTTATTTGCTTATTTGGACCAAAATTCGGACCAAAGAACGTGTACAGTATGTAATATCCGTGAAGGAACTCTTCGTCTCTGGCATCACTACCCGAAAACTTCAGAGTTTCTCCCCAGCTCTCTACTGCCACCTACAGGTCTTTACCTAACATTTCCATTTACTACAAAAAAAGCCACAAGTTGCCACTTAGCCACAGCAAAAGCGCGTCAGATCACACTGGATAAGTTCTTCAAACGTTGACTGGAATTTAGTAAGAAC
>JAUZSU010027656.1:0-10523 GCA_034780255.1 Parotocinclus maculicauda | reverse complement strand
GAGATGCTTGATGTGGGCTTCAAAAGGTTAGATGCGAATCAAATTTTATTCCAAGATTGGTAACGGTTGTGGATAGAAAAGTAGTGTGACCAAACAAAGTAATACTGGTTATGGGAGATGACTGGACCTGATGTGGAGTGCCGATCAGCATCGCTTCAGTTTTTGTGCCGATCAGCTGAAGGAAGTTGTTCTTCATCCACATGTTTATGTTTTCCAAGCAGGCAGTTTAGAGAGAGATGCTGATAATGACCCTGTTGATTTTGGAGCAGCAGTACGGGAGGAGACTGTGTCAATTTTCATGAAGATTTGTATATTGTCAGCGTAGCAGTGAAATGATACACCATATTGATCAATAACCTGGCCAAGGGGGAGCATGTATAAATTAAAGAGGATGGGTCCCAGGACTGACCACTGGGGAACCCCACTGGTCACTGCATAAGACCGAGGCCTTGAAGTTCCAATGGAAATGTACTCAGTTCTGCCTGTTAGATAGGATTGGAACCAGGCGAATGCAGCATCTGTAAGTCCAATCGTGGTGCTTAACCGGTCGAGGAGTATTCCATGATACATGATCAATCGTGTCAAATGCAGCTGACAGATCAAGAAGAATGAGCAGGGATGGTGAGCCGGAATCATCTGTCATCAAAATGTCATTGGTAACTTTTTAACCAGAGCTGTTTCAGTACTGTGAGCAAAGCGAAAACCAGAATTTTTCAAAAAGGTTATTGGGTAAATATAAAGTGGTCTGAGTACTTTCTGTACCCACTGTAGTTGCATTAACCAGCAGTTGCTCTAATTTTAATTAAGTGTGTTCACCATACTAATTTGTCATAATTTGAAATGTGGGCAGTACGGTGGTTTGGTGGGTAGCACTGTTTTCTTCCAGCGAAAAGGTACTGGGTTAGATGGTCTGGGTCCCTTCTGTGTGGAGTCTGCATGTTCTTCCACATGAATATGTGTAAGATCTTGCAAAAAAACTGTAGTTTTTTTTGTTTTTATTCCCAGCCCCCCTTCCTCACTAAATGTTAGCATGTTCATAGTATTTTTGAATATCGAGCTCGTAAGTGCAGATGTCAGCTTATGCTGATTATTTAAAAATTGCATTAATCAGTCTAACACGGCTTGATGTAACCTTGTTTTTGTTTCCAACATGGCCACTGGTGTAGATGGCGACATAAGATAAAACCAAATAAACAAGAAACAACAACACCAAATTAAACTCAAGTCAAGGAAAATACTGAATGTGGTAGAACTATTCGACTCACCTGCTGTATCTTTGGTTTTAGCTGACTGCAGTTTTTGTGCCATGTGCCCTGTCTGGGTTTTTTTTAATTCAGTATAATCACGCTCCTTGTCTGATTTCTTAAATACTGGTCATTGTGGAACTAATGGTCTGTTTTTTCCAAAGCCTGTATAAAAATTGCTAGAATCATTTATTCTAGCTCTGTTTTCCTCTGCTTAATCACTGTTGCTTTTGTTCGGACTCCAAAAGAAAAGGTGGTCATTGACTTTTAGCAGAGTGGTAGGGTGCACTGTTTAACCCACACTTAGAGGGGAGCTCCCAAATGCTACTTAGATTTTTACAATAATAAGCCACAATTGTGAGCAAAACACGTAGACTAGAACTCAGACAGTTTGTTTGAACAGGTTTGCTTATTTACCATAGTTTTTTTTGACTGTAATCCGTTTTATTATGAGCTCAAGGATGTGCATTTAGACCTTAAACTACACTTAGAAATAAAATACACTTAGGTTAGTGTAGGAAAAACTTGAAGACAGTTTGTTTATATTTTGCTTCTTTATTGTATTCCACTTTCTTAGAAAATTTTAAGTGATGACAGTTAGCACTTGTGCAAAACGCATTCATGGTCACTTGTTTTAGGTAATTAAAGTATTAATTAGTAAGGTGTATGTTGTGCTGGGCGTTATGACCAAAGTTCTATATCAAGGTATTTTTCTAAATTAAATCAATATTAAGGTATTTCACTTAAAAAAAAAATTACTATGCATGATGAAAATAATTAGTAGAGTAGAGGGGTTAAGGTTGCCCTATTCCACTGCCATGAGAATTGTACATTGACCAAAAAAAAAAAATCATTTCCACGTTAATGTTAAATACAGGTTTACACGTCCCCACAATCGTAGTCCGTTTTCAGAGGCTGGCCCTAAAGTAGTAAAGAAATCATATAGCCTGACAGGTGCAGTGAAAATGTAAAACCTTTTATTTAACACTTTTTCAGACAATTTCTAAACTGTAGGCTAATTTAAGTTAGCTAATATAGACTAACTTATGTAAACCAGCTACACAAAGTTTTATTTGAATCGCATTAGATTTGTTTTAGAAAACGTTCCTTTTAATTACAACATATTTAAACAAATAAGAGGTAATTTAAAGATAAAGTAGCCAGGGCTGCTTGTCAATTATTGTATTGCACAAAAGAAATCCCAAATATCTTACCTTCATTAAACAACAATATTTAAAATAAATAAAAACAATAATCATAAATGAAAACAATGTGCAACAAATGAAATATGAAATCCCATTGTAATAATTCAAAGTTCAAGTGCAATAATGTGGAACTCGCCTCAAACTAAGCTACAAACATAAGTTGCAGCTTTGTGTTTTTTTTTACACAAGACCAGGTGCATACAGGTAGACACGCACTACAAGTACTGAAAAATAAGTACAACTTGGCTTGCAGTTTTGGACATTTCCCTGTGCTCTACAAGCCTCTGGGCATCGAGTGCTTTTCACAAACCTACAGCAAGTAATTCACCAGTGTGGTCATCTGGGAAGTAGCTTGTTAGTAAGGCAGTGACACTTCAGTTGCCAGTCATCATTTATATAATGAATTGTCAAGCACAGATATAGTTCCATTGTGCGGCTTGACCACAAATCTGCAGTCATCAAATAATGTAACCACTTCTGGTTGTGTCTTCCCTCTGTTTGTGGTACAACTTGGGAATTTCTGTTTCGCTAAAGTATTTGTGACTTGGAATGTCATCTGTGGAATCGAGCATCTTTATCATAGCCCTGATTCTGTCTTTCCCATCTGTGCTTATCTGAACCTTGGCTTTGGCTATATAAATTGTATAAATTAAATTAACTTATATAAATAAGCTTTGTCAGTTTTACCCGATGGTGTGGTAGGTGCTTATTTTAGTTTCATTCATTCATAGAAAAAATTCATAGAAAAAAGTTAGATTTCTATATTTTCTGTATATCGGGATTATAATCTTGAGAATATCCTGGGTTTAAATGATCTGAATTGGCGCCCTGTCATTTTTGATGTCATTGGTGGCAGCATTTATGTCTCGCCATCTGTTGCTTTTCTTGCCGTAAGGCTCTTTTTTAGCAAAATTATTATTATTTTTAGCAAAATGGACTGGTTTAGGCCTATTGTGCACAACAGATTCTAGAAATTTGTCCTAAACTTCATATCCTTTGCACGATGGTTAGTTTACAGATGGTGAAATAAGATGGTTGTCTTAAGGCTTTTTTTTTTAGAACGCTCGCACACTATTGCAATGACAATGCAGACATTACTGTAAATAATGCATATTGTACTTCTCATTAATAATTTAGTATTGTAATTTTTGACTTTCTCAGATTGATGACCATTGGTTGGTCAGTATCGAATATTGAAATGATTTAAATAATCTGTGTAGGTGCTGTAACTTTTAACGTTGTTAATATTACCATATTATGATTAAATTACATATGGCGTAGCTGGACGTTTTGAGTGCACAACACAGATCGTAACGTAATTTAGTTCCTATTTAATTAATAGTATTGAAAATAAATTAAATAAAATACTTATGGCAGTAAAAGTACACATGCTAAGCCTTTTTTACATTTTACCAGCTGTTTATGCGGAGAGAAGTCTTACATTTGTATTTCCTATGATCTTGGTCTTGAAGAAAATGGATGTTGATAGGATTGTCATTAAAGGTGCTTACCTGTACTTGTAGTGTACTGTGCATCTGATATTTGCTTTGTATTTTGCTTACTAGCATATAAAAACATTCTTTATGAAGTACATGATGCCATGTATCCTAACAAGGTTCCCATAGCTGTTAGAGGTAAACAGGTTAACTGGCTTGTATTCTTCTCTGTAGCCATACTACTTTCTTCACTAAACCCATTAGTATGCTTTGCCTAAAGGCTATTTTTTTTTCTCATAAAAGTTAATCCGTTTCTGTATGTGTTTGATTTGTGTATATTTGTCATTAGATGAAAGTTTGTTGCCATGGAATTGGCATCTTGCCGTAGAGGTTTAAGCCAGGTTAACATAGACAAGGTCTTTTTGTATCTGATTTAAAATCTGATCAGAATTGGATTTTGAGACATGCGACTGGCAGGGAAGGTCAGATCACATTTCATGTACCTTGTATTCCAGTCAGGGCTTGATTTAGTTTTTTTTTAAATAATTTTTTTTTTTGAAGGACAGCATTTATTAATTACAAGCTGCTTTCACACCAAAACTGTTCTAGGAAATAATTTGGTAGGAACCAATCCCCTATGGAGCAACCCCAAGAACTACATTTATTCAATACCTTATTTTTGGAACTCTGTGTGAACCTAAAGTCATATAGATCACTGAATCGTGTTGTAATTTTCCTTCTCATTTAGGTTCTGAACATTCTCTCTTTCTCTGCTGTTTTGGCTATTTTAAGTCCATATATCTTTTGGTTAGACTACTGATGTAAACGTGAACATGGAGGATGAGCTCAACACAGCTGAGTCAGTTGCTCCGTGCAACCACTATACAGTTGTATCACGACATCTGAACCAATCACCTCATAATTCTGATCTATTGAGAAAAGTTCATGCCTTGAAGTAGGAGCTAAAAAGTCCCTATACACAGCAGTTCCTGCGGGGTGAACACCTGAGAAAGGAGGCACTGTTCTAGGAACTATGAAGAAGTTCCTTTGATGCAAAAGTGCCTATGCCTATGGGTGGTACCTCGGAATGGAGCACTGAAAATGTGCTCTGTGTTTTTAGAGAAATAGAATTGAATTATTATATAAAGCCAGGAAGCATGATTAAGGCATTATTACAGATAAAAGTAAAAAAGAACAATAACTCGGATGTTTATATAAAAAGTTGTTTGTAATTGTGACTGGACTTTGACCTGATAGAGATTTCAAACAGGATTAGTATTTCTGTGTTGATCTTGCTAACTGTCTTTTGCTTTCACTGCTTTAATCAGCAGAGGCATGCCAGCATCGTTGCTATAGCAACCAATCTGGCTTTGCTTATGAAAAAGAATACAGTCCAAGCAGATAAATCTGATTAGGTCTCTTGTCATTTGTAGGCTGGATTTGAGAAACATGGCCTAAAGACTGAACCTAATCCTTGACTTGGTGGATACAGAACGCTACAAACGTTCCTCACCCGAATTCCCGACTCGTTCATTACGGTGCCAGTTGTATTAAAAAGTCTTTTTGGATGACTACTTAAGTTAGTAAGCACTCGGGCAAGCTTTAAAAGTTAAATATAAAGGGGAACATTGTTCACTTTCGTTATGTTTATAGGAATTCCTAGGGGTTCTGATAATTACAGTGGTGTGATTATTTTAATTATTTTTAATCTATGTGTGAAAAACATGACTGCCGGCATGTTACCATTAGCAAGCTGGGTTGTCACTTTACCCAGGAAGCATTCCCCATTGTGCTTTCTTTTACCACTTCAATAAAGTACAGTAGATAATTCTGTTAGCTTGATTTAGACCTTGGTGTGACCGTATTGTGGCAAATGTTCACCACATGAATATTACAACAAATCAGCCCTCTGCTTATAAAGAAAATATTCCCATTGAAAAGCGTTCCAACGTTTATTTAGTGATCCTAAACCTCCCGCAGTGGAGAAGTAATGATCAAGTTGTCTCCAGCATATGTTCTACAGTGCTCTTTATTCTAAATACCATATTTCATTTTGAAATATCCACTCATTTTTGTGAACAGAAAACTAGTAGTGTGAAAAGTGTGGTATAAGGTTAATGCCCAGAAAACGGTATGATCACTTGATTAGTTGTGTGATGTGTGTGTGGTACTTTGAAAGACTAATGATACTGTGGTAATTTACAGTAAGTTAGAATTGCTACTGTATAAAATGTGTTCATACTAACAGATAACGCATTTGAAAATTCAAGATCTTCAAGAGGGGCCGACAGTAACAAACTAACTACACTTTTATGCTTGGCTGTAGAGCTAGCATAGTTCTGCTACATTCTCCTTGGCTAGAGACTAAGGCTGTTTGGCACAGAGGTGATATTTTGACAGCAAATATCAATGGGGAGCTGAGGCTGAGGTGTAAATAATACTGTATATAAGGTACTCCAGTGCAAATATATTAATTGCCAAACACTGAGAGTGAGGATATTGTCTTTAATGTGAGCGTGCAAAACCCAACGAGAATGCAGAATTAAAACGGCCACCAACCAGTCCAGAAATAATAGCAGTCTTTGCAATAAAGTGCACCAGGTTCAAGTGCCTTATGTGTTGCAACACTTCTGGGATTATTTGCTGGGTGCAAATCAGCAATCCTGAAAGTTGTGATAATGAGAGTTTTTCCATTATCTGATTACTGAAGTGCATTTTTCATATTATTATTGTCAAAATTACAAAATCTGTTGACACAATTTGATATTCTGCAGATATGAGATTATCAAGAGGTTATCAGATTATTATGATTTTACCCATGCATTACTTTACTCTGTTACAACTGGTTGTTTTATTCAGCTGCCATTTCAGAATTGTATACAAAAGGTTAACATCAGACTAGGCCACATATTGGAGAGGAAGGCAGATAGCAAACAGCAGAGCTCAGGAGACATCTTTACTGCTTCAGAAAATGTAATAAAGGAAATTCTGGTGAGGTGTGAGGGCTCCATACACCTGGCAGTGCAGATCTGGGCTGAGGAAGTGTGTGAGGGTGCCGGGAAAGGAACAACAGATAAGCAAACTTAAAATCGAGTCAGGCTATAACACACACAAATAAAAAACACATTTATTTTTAAAATTTTACACCCCAAAAAACAAGCTGTGGCCAGAAACTTAATTAAACAATAACCAAGGTTTTGAAAATCATCACAAATGCCAAGTATATTCCATCCGACCAAACAATGGAAAGCAAGCATTTTAAGTGAATTGTATGAATAGGTAATTATTAATGTCATTAATACTTATCAAGTCTGGGTGCAAGGGCAGGAACAACCCTAGAGTCACGCACCCACTCACACAACAAGGGCCACTTTAGGGACACCAATTAACCTGACACGCATGTCTTTGGAATGTGGGAGGAAACCGGAGTACCCGGAGTAAACCCACACGGACTCGGGGGAGGACATGCAGACTCCAAACAGAAAGGACTCAGGCCATGTCACCCTGGGATTGAAGCCGGGACTTTCTTGGGCAGCCATGCTACCCATCGAGTGACTGTGCTGCCTGTCTCATATTGTTGTAATTACAGTTCTGGTGATGTAAACAATTTATTTGGCTTCTACTGGTTATTTATGGTTTTAAAAGGTATAATGGCCCAAGTGTTGTTTTTATTACAGTATTTTTTACTTTGGTTAGCTAGATTCTTATCCATAGAGAACATTTTTGACTGCTATTTGGTTAACAGTAAATATACTGTTCTCGAAAATTCAAAATGAAATATCCCATAATTAAATGTCCCCTAATTGTAACCAGTGTACATAAGACCAGTATACAGTAAACGGTTTCATGCAGCTTGAGTATCGAATATGAAACATTACGAAGTACATGTACATGCAGCAAGAGGTCTTGGTAACAAAGTACACTTAGAGCGTTCAGGTGTGGAAATTGGTCGTCATTACCAGAGCCCAGGGTTGTCAAAAAAGAAGTTACTCCATAACACCTGTATTAATCTATATCAGCTAGAAAATAGAATAGAATAGAATAGAATTGAACTTTATTGTCATTGCACATGTCGCAAGTACAAAGCAACGAAATGCAGTTAGAAGGATTAATGCAAATTGTGCTTCAAATGCTTATATAATAAAAAACGTATTCATATTCAAACTGTCTTTTGCACTGATTCTAAACATGTCTACTGTTTCTAAACATAAACATTTTCAAAGTGGTTGATTCCGATTATTCAAAGTTTCAGAAAGCTTTAATTTCTCCCTTAACTGGACATAAACAGACACAGTTATTATGGAAGACGTTTTTTCTGTTTTATGATGGCCCAACTTGCGATATTTCGACTTTGCTTTAAGAATCTGATCTTACACACGTACATATTCAGCAGAAACCACTGGGAGAGTGTGACGTAGAGATTTAAGAAGAGCTGTGAACTGTGGCGAGGAAAAACCGTGGTCGTGCAAAACCGTTTTCACTTTTAATGCATTATTTAATAATAACATGAGATATTAAAGTTAAGTCAAGTCAAATTAATTTCTATAGCACTTTGCACAATGGAGCAAAGCATCAAAACTGCTTTACAATATTAGATTATTTTTAAATCCAGTTTTAAACTAAACAAGCCTAGGGAGTACAGTGGAAAGGAAAAAAACATCCTCTTTGGATGGCCTAGATTTTAATTGTAAGAATCAAACTAATTTATATTGTCAGACAAGTTTGCTGTAATAGTTCAAATAACAAAAACTAAGTAATAATTAACAGATAAATTAAATGTTGAATATATCAGCGTTATATATACAGTTTTCTCACCTTCAAAGAATCTTGCATGGAGCCCCAGACAGAGGAAGATTGACACTCTTGTTTCTTCCTTTTTCTAACAATTGTGCCTAAAGTTTTTGCCTTCTCACCAAGCTGTTACCTGTTATTCTGTAGCCCATCCCAGCCTTGTGCAGGTCTATTTTTTTTTGTATCATTTTTATAATTTTGTTAATGAGGTTCTTAGAGAGCTCTTTGGTTTTGGGCATGGTGGAGAGGTTGCAGTGTGATTGTTTGTGTGTGTGTGTGCGCGTGTGTGTGTGTGTGATCAGGTGTCTTTTATGTAGACAATACGTTTAAACAGGTGTAATGAATACAGGTAGTGAGTGCAGAATTTGAGGGCTTTTTTAACGAAAAACTTGCGTTTGTTAGAGACAGAATTCTCGCTGGTTGATAGGTGATCATAATTATGATAACCAAATGAAAACATAATTATTTAAAAAATTATAAAAAATTACAGGCCTCTCCATTCTTTGTAGATAAAAGAACCTGCAAAATTGGTAGTGTATTATATACTTATTTTCCCAGCTCTCTGTCTCTGTGTGTGTGTGTGTGTGTGTGTGTGTGTGTGTGTGTGTGTGTGTGTGTGTGTGTGTGTATACATACACTTTAGGATCTTGAGTCCTCAGGTGCACATTTAAACATAAATTAGAGATGCACTGATTGGAGAATTAGAGACTTTTTTTTAACATATGACTGGATGATTCCAACTTCTACTATTTAAAAAGAAAATTTCCAGCTGCTTGATTGTGTCTGGGTCTGTCATCTTAAGCTTTTCAAATTCCACATATTCAGTGAGGTGCTGCAGTTTTAAATCTCTTGTTATTGTTCTGAGCATTTTCAGAGTTCTTCCTCTGCTGCTTCCTGTAGTTTTAGAACATTGACGACATGGCTGTACCCTAAATAACACCATGTATACTACCCCTTACTAATACTGCACTATATAAAAGGGGAAGTGCACTCTTAAGTTATAAACTCTGATATATGAATTAAACACAAGCCTTGTATGTTTCTATACCAGTGTATATTTTTGTGTACATTGTGTTATTCAGTACTTCTAAATATTAATCGTGGTTGTGTCGCTCATCTAAAGTGACCGTGTTTTGATGACCGGACAGCCTCCCACCATGTGCAAAGCACAAAACACAGTCGTGTACCTCCATGAAACATTCATAGACTAAATGCATGTGTTTGATACCTTACTGGAATTCAGTCCAGTACAAAATGTGTAAATGCTGCCTTAATCTATTGTGTGCACTTCTGCCTTGACCTCCATTCTGATTCACCCTGTGTCTGTTGAGTGGGTGCACATGAGTCCTTGGAGGGGGTGCTAATTGATTTATTCTCCCATGAGATAGCAGCCTCTCCCAGGGAGGCTTGTTGAAGCCACTGGGAGGAGATCAGCAAAGAACAGGTGCTTGGGAGAGAGTCAAACTATGGCAGGGATTTGACCAGTGGCTATATGTACTAGTGTTTGACCGATTATGGGATTTTTAAATGCGTGATGGTGATATTTTTATCGATCACGTGGTGACCGATGGCTGTTATATAATGCATATATCACAATTTGTGTTTTTTTTAATGATAAAACTTATAACAATAAATTAGGTACCTGATTGTTGAACTTAAATGAACATTTATTTAAGCTGTCCCTGCCTCTTTTTAGTAAATAAAGTTTTATTGCTTGACTATAACATGTATTTCCACATAAGATATATCACATCACAGAGCTTTCAGTCGCTTTGCTCCCCAACTATGGAACTCTTTACCACCTGACATAAAGAACATAAGTTCAAATCCACACTCAAAACCCACTT
>JAUZSU010027645.1:0-10523 GCA_034780255.1 Parotocinclus maculicauda | reverse complement strand
TTAATAAGTTTTTATAGTCTTAAATCAAAATCCAGAAAAGTTTTTATATAAACATCTATGTCAGAAGGTAACATTTCTGAAAAAAAAAAAGAAAAAAAAAAAAGGAAAAACAGGTTTAAGCCTCTAAACCAGCATCTTATAAGTGACCATTCTACTTATTTAATACTTCCAAAACCACAGAGATTCTTAAGAAAAAGCCGGTTTTATTCTTATGTAAGTAAACCTGCTACAGCTTGATGTAATATCCTGTATTGTCCAGCTTATTTTATTTATGCAAATAAGTCTCCATGGGTCCTGAAAAGGCTTAGTATAAAACCTAGCTGAAGGGAAACCTAAAGAAAACGTTAAACAGCTATGCTAGTGCTCTGATTTCAACAATAGTTTGAGTGTTTTGCTTTTACTTTTTAACTTTCAATCTATTACTCACTACATTACATGTGATTCAACACTTTATTTAAAATAATCTTTGTGTTAATGATTTTGGACATGTGTTTTAACATGTGTATGTTGTTTTAAACAGTAACTTATGTTACTTTTTGTTTGAACACATTTATCAAAGTGTCCTTTTCATGTCTTACAGTATATATCACTCTACCAAACACTCATTAATCTCATCGGTTTATGATATTTTTAATTTGTAATGGATTTGTCTGAACATAACCCCATTATAAATCAGTAATCTGTACAATACAATTCTATTAATGTATTATGCCTTATACAATGTGGATTTTCTGGGGGCCTGGAATAGATTATTTGTGTTTACATTATTCCTTATTTGAAAATTTGATTGGTTTTCAACATTTTCGGTTTATGACATGCCTCCTGAACCGAATTAACAACAATAATTAAGGTACCAGTGTACTTCTGATATGTATGAATCCTTCTGAAGTAAAAAATGATTTATTTGTCTTGAAGGCATTAAGCAGGCCGTCTTCTCATTGTCTCAGGTTAACGGGGGGTCCTGTGTTCAGGATAGAAGTGAATAGGGTGTGGCACACTGTGATCTTTTTTTCCATGACCCATAAAACAGGGAGCCATCCAGACCTAGACTGCCCAATTATTATTATTATTATTTTAGCAAGGTTTTGGTGTTCACCTTAAGAGAGGACCGTTATGGGCTGTCAATTACCAAAAACATTCTATGAAAGGTGATCATTGTACAGTTTTAAAGTGAGTCGATGGTGCATTTTTCCCGAAAACTGTTGTAGAAAGGAAATTACATATGCATTGATTGTTCTTTTTTAAAACGTTGAGAAAAGTGCAGTAAATCAGCATTACTACTACATAATTGCTCTCAACCTTCAATTACTGGGGATCACCTTAGCTTTTAGTCTTTAAAGGTCCATCTTCTGTGTGTGTGTGTGTGTGTGTAAGATTTAATGTAGTCTTGTACTCTTCATCCCCCTACTGGCATCTCTTTTCTTTATCTCTCATGCTGTACCCAATTTTCACAATCATCAAATCACAGGACAACTTTCATTTTAGAAACAAAAGAGAAAATTATATATAGGAATATATGAATACCATCTTGAAAGCCACCATATTGGGTCAAGGGCAAGTTTTTTTTCAATGGGAAGGTGGTCATGTAGCATCTCAAACAAGATCATAATTGTCTTGGAAATCGATTGCCGCAATCAACTTTCACAACTTCAAAAGAATTGAGCTGGTTATGACAGTTGGTTTCTGAAACACTTCTGGTCTTCATTGATACATGACCACCATTGGAAAAAAAAACCTTGCTTTTCATCCAATAAGATGGCGGCCATGTTCCTGACTTGTTGGGGTATTCAGATATGTTTTTTATGTTTTGATTGTAAAGTTAAGGGTGTCCTTTGACTTTTAACTTACGCTGTGTGTATACTATGTATATATATATATATATATACCAATTCAGAGAAGATGAATATATCTCCTTGCATATGAGAATGGAGTGATAAGAAAAGTGTCATATCTAAGTTTAAGTGTGTGAAATCATTCATTAGGCCATGACGATTAAGGAGACTCTGTCTGACATTCAGAAACAGATTGGAACAGAAATGTCTGAGAGCTCAGAAACCCTTTTCCTAAATCAGCCTTGGTTTGAAATGTCAATGTAAATGCAAGGAGACAGTAATATTCAATGACAATAAAATGGTTAGTCAAGGGCCGAAACACCAACTGGCTTTTACAGTATCATTTCTTTTTGGTTAGTGATTACTCCCTTGTATGCCTGTGTATCCTCTATTTAACTTGTTTAATCTGGTTTTGACCAGTGATCTAATGAAAACTTGTATTTAGAAAAGGCACTATCTGTCTATCCATGTCAGTTCATTACTTAAACCTTAACCTTAGTAACAGTGAGCTCAAGATCTTGCTTTTTACCATTGTACCCCAATCAGCTCATTACAGGGTTAGTGTTGATGGGCTGTCTTTTTCTAGCATGAGACCACTTGTAGATTGCACAGTTTTATTTAGACATCCTCTAATTCTTCTCCACTGCATTGGCTCCCGAACTTGTAATATGTCCACCCCTGAAGCAGCATGTAAAGTTAATAATGTTAATAAGTAAGGCAATACGTATGATATTATGAGATTTAGGAAATTAGAACAGGGCTGGTTCCTGATTATGACTCTGGACATCTAATTGAAAGGTTGTAAATTTAATCCTTGCATTTCCAAGCTGCCACTTTTTAGCCTTTTGTTCAAGACGCTTAACCTTAATCTGCTCGGCTCAGTTATAAGTCACTCTGGACGTGTAGTAACCTGTAAACTACGGCGATTTTACATATTTTGTGCAGTTTTTTTCATTACCTCATAATTCTTTGCCTGCATGTCCACTGCAGATTTGTATTTTATGCATCAGTTTGTCATAGCTAAGACCTTCCTTTCCAAAACATGAATGAGGCTGTTTTGTGATGGTATTTATTTTAACTGTTACCATGCTTGTTTACCTGGATGCCTCTAAATATCCGCCAGCAGTTACCTTGGAAACTACGTTAAGCAAATCAATGAAGGTTTGTCACTGGATAGGGAGGGCATACTTCTCTCTCCACTCTGTCTTTTCTGTCCCCCTCCATTGCTCTCTCTCCCTCTCATTCACTTTTACTCCCTCCCTCCTTTACTTTCCTCGCTGCTCGCATTGTCAGATTGCATACTGACAATCACGGCCAGTTTGTATAGACGCGTCTGATGGAGTTGTCTGGAAAGTGGTTTAAAGGTCTCATTTGCCTTGGAAAGACATCCAGCATTCAAGAGTATCCCTTCACTTTTGGCTTCAGCAAGCAGATCTTGGGAATTGTAATACAATTGTAGTTTTTAATCCTCATCTATTGAAGAACCTTTTGCACCCTGGAGTACAATGCAATGAGTGCACTGCATTATGTTGACCCTGGATGGCCTTGAGATGATCGCCGTCCTGGTGGTCATGGGACTTTTTATCAAGGTGCTGGAGCAGTTTGGACTTTTTGACCCAGTCGGAGGAGAAGGTAACATGCTGTTTCAGGTAGCTGCATTACTCACAAGGTATCCCAGACACCTAAATGTCAAAGATTACAAATCTACTATGCGTAGAAATTGAGACTCTACTTGAGTTTCACAAGTCCTACAGAGCTCGAGAGTACACTGCAGAGGAGTGTGGTTACTTACTGCAACTGTTGGCTCTGAAACTTTACCCTGTGAAACCTTCCCCCTCTAACCCAAGCTCTCACAGAGTGTGTCTAATCAATACAAGGGACACGAATTAGCTTTGACTGTTGCTTTTGTGGTATCTACATTAGGAAATATTTTCCTTTGTTTTAGATTGATTAGATTGTTTTTATATTATGGGGTTCTAATAAAATGTCATAGTTTCATAAATCCAGCCATTATCTTACGCGTAATCCACACAGGGTCATGGGCCAGCTGGTGCCAACCTGGCAGCTCTGGCCGCAAGAGCAGGAACAACCCTAGACCCTAGGACACACACACGCACAGTCATGCACACAGTGACACACTAAAAGATAACAACTTTAGAGATAACATTTGACCAAAAAAGCATGTCTTTGGACTGTGGGAGGAAACCGGAGTATCCAAAGTAAACCCACACATACATGCAGACTCCACACAGATTTTCCAAGGCCGCTCCAGCCTGGGATTGAACCCAGGACCTTCTTGCTGAGAGGCAGAGGTGCTACCCACTCAGACTCATCTAACTGTTTCCATGCACATTTCTGATCACAAACCATAACAACATGAAAACAAACTTTCCTGAGCTTACTTTGGGGCACTCACATCTAAGAAAGATTTTTGTTGATCGATTAAAAAAATACTTTAATACCTTTATTTATATATGAAAATCTCTCTCACATTGTTTGTCCTTTGTCTTAAGTTGGAAGATGCATATTCTCGCGTGTCTGCATGATCGATTTATATCGAGATGCTTGTATGAAGCTACCTTATTTACACCTTTAGTAGATGACACTGTCTTTTCTACTCTCCTTGTTTTGCTGTGTTGACGGTCATCTGAGCAACAGGGGTCCAAGTGTAAAGGTTTCTAAAGTGTTGCTGAGTAAAGGTAGACTGTTTTTGTCGGTCAGGGATTTATGCTTGGTTTCAGTCTACACTTTAGGCTTAGTCCTTTCAAACTTCTGGACGGCCTTTAGTTAATCTAATCCGTCAGTGTATTTACAATACTTGAAAAAACACAACTATTGAAGGGTTAAATTAAGTGGCCATCTGGCAAAGCAAAACAAACCAAATTATCTTGTTTCAAGCCTATTTATCCTGATCCAGGTGATGGTACTGTCAATGGTACATCCTGGACAGGGTACTAGTTGTAACCATCATCCAGGATTTGAACCCATGCGCTAAGAAAGTGCTTTTTCCAGGAGTTGGCTCTTAGCACTGAGCCACTTAGCAATTTTACATTAATTGCTTTCAACTGACATGGATGTACAGTTGACTGGCCGGCCTTTTTTCCAAGTAGTTGGTCATTGTGTTGTTGCTGCTCTTTGTGACGTATGGTCTTTAACATTACAAGCTCAGCCTGAGATTGAAACCCTCCTCATCTGCCAGCTGTACAGCTATTTTCACTAAGCCACAATAAAATTGCTTTAGATTTTATCACTGTGAAAAACTGACTTTGTAAACTAAAGCAATTCTAAGCAACTTGTGTTCCTCCAGGATATGTAAATAATTTAAAGTAATGAACATAGATAGTTTTGAGAAAAGCAGAACCCTCAACAATTGGTACTGTTAAATAACAAAACAGCTTCTAAAGCATTACAGAAAAGCTCTTTAAATGACCTAAAAAATCATTACAATTCTTGAGTCCCTCTTAGTGTCTATGTTTACTGGCATTGCAGACATGGTCTGAATACAGCTTTAGCTCCAGAGCAGCTATCTTTTATAAGCTAAATTAGCTGAATTAATCGAGCAACCCTCCCACTCCTGTCAGACCTCCACCATGAAATGTCTCTTGGAGGATGCCCAGCTAAGAACATGTGCCAACTTTGGTTGCTCATCTCAAGATTAAAAAGTAAAGTTTTTTTCCCATCATTGCCCAGGGGTTTGTGCCAGACTTGGCTTCTACTTCTAAGTTGGTTTTATTGTATTTATTTATTTATTTCTTCAAACTGTCTGCAGGCAAAGCATTAGAGAATGTCGCTTGGAGTAAAAAGCCAATAAATAGTCCGGGGCAAATTACTTAAAGTGCTAGCCATAATAGCAGTGGATTGATATCACAAGTGTCTTGAGAACTAAAATACGCTTCAGTGGGTCCTGTTGATCGTTCTGTGTGCAGAAACTGTTCAAGCCTCGTTATTTTGATTCCCTGTCAAGCAGAGGCTGAGGTCGCAGGGCCCTGCCTTTAGAGCGGTGAATTATTAATCGTAACAAGCACAAACCGTGCTGGTAGATTCTATTTAGTGCCACACACCTGACATATCTCATTGTCAGTGCTACATTGTAATGAATATGTGTCAGTTGTGTCAGGTAGACAAGAGTCAGACTGTGCAGAGGGCATTCCTTTGTGTAAGTCTGACTTGCAGTCCTTCACCTGCTGTGTCGTGCAACATAAGGTGTAGTTACAGGTTGTTTCCTAGGCAGCTTGAAAATGGCAGTGGAAACAGAGCATATTTCGGTGAAGACCACCTCACCTCATCTCATTCACCTTTTGTCTACTAGAAGGCTTTTATTGACTACTTGGCCATTGATATTGGTCGTGTTTGCATGCATTAACACTGGTCTGATCCATAATACTACAATACTAGAAAAAGCATTTACATTTCAATGTTTTCGTTTAATGCACTGATTATTCAGTGTAGGCTCCAAATGGTTTAACTCTTGGGCTAACAACTCCAGGGATTCCCTTAGTTGGTTGGGGCAGTGGAATGTAGAAGATATTGCTGATGATGATATATTGTTTAGGAAATGGACCATCTTTGGCACAGAATTATGACTGACAGTGGGTTGTGCTGATGGGAGGGTTTACTGGCCATACTTATGCACTTTTATGCCTCTGGTCCTTCTGCAGCATCAGTTTCTGAACAATTAATGCTCTTGCCTAAATGTCTTTTTCATAATTGTAGGTCATAGTAGTTCCTCATAAAGTTCTCACTAAATTGTCCAATGAGTGTTCATTTTGTTAACGACCAAACCATTATGAGGACTAAATAAAAAGTAGCATTTGAAAATGAGAACTGCTATAAAATGTATTACACTTTTCATGAACTAATAAAAACTAAATGATAAGTTCCTAAATCTTTTTTTTCTTTTTCATTTTCATTAGCATGTTAGAACGAATCCAGATCCCGTAGCGTTGCTTCTCACTCAAGGCATGTTCCATATTAGCATTTGCATCCTCTTTGGGTTACCAGAGTCCAGTCGCTAATCCCAGTCAGCCCTTTGGTAACTTAACAAGAGGCCTACATTGGGTATGGCTCCAAATATGTGGGTTTGGGACAATTCTTTGTGTACCTGCATGGCCATGTTGTGCTGTAACTTACAGCCAGTACAGCTGCTGTTTAATGGGTATAATGGACATCACAAAATACTGTAATTAAAAAAAGGAAATATAATTCCCCTGTCCACCTAAAGTTAATCAAATTGACATGAATAAAACATTAGTCACAGACCTAAGACAAAATCACTTAACACTGATTTGTAATACCTGACACAGTGGTTAAGGTGCTGGACTAGGTCCAGGGTTCAAGTGCTAGCATTCCAAACTGGAATTATTGGGGCCCTAAAGCAAGACACATCAGCCACAATTTCTCTATTGTACCTTGTAATATTGTGCAAGTTAACTCAGACTGGATAAGAGATTCTGCTAAATGGTTGAATGCATACATATGTAAGAAACCTATGTGTGTAAGTTGGAACTACATGCTGGTCTGTGTTGTGCATGGACACTTTGAGGACACAAACATTGTGCTCTGTTTAACACTACAAATATTGTGTCAGCTTTATCTACATAACATACACCTATAACTTCCTATACTCTAAGCTTTCACTTCCTGCTTGTAGCACCGCGCTGGATTTAAAGTGTTCTGATCTTGCATCAAAAATGACTGTTTCTTCAAGTGGACTCATTCCCTCATGGTTGTGTGCAGCCAGCAAGTTATGTTTAGTTCTGTTTTTTTGAATTGCACACATTTATATTTTAGTCCTACTGTCTGTGTGTGTGTCTGTGAGAGATATTGCTTGTAACTAAAGAACCACAGTGTTGTGTATTTACTGGAGGGAGTAACATTTTATGTTTTGAATGTGTAGATGGTAGTGTTCCACTCATGTTTTCAACTGTGTCTTTTGCATGCAGTTTTGCTGTGAAAACGTCCTTAATATTTACATTACAGTAGCACAAAAAGACTATGTGACTGTGTGGTAATGTCTGGGCAATGGCCATTTCAGTCAACAACCTGTCTCATAGCTGTTGGTGCATGCCTGTATTATCTGGTTCCAGTAAGTCTAATTCAATTAAAAATGATGTTCTTCAGAAGGATGATTCAAGTAGAATTATAGAGCTCTAGGAATCTATAAATACCATATGGTTTGCTATTTATAATGTGCAAAAGGGAAGCGTTGCTCCATCACCAGATTTTAACGCCTCTTTGAATTAAATCATTTAGCAGAACTCTCTGAGCTTTTAGGGATCCACCTACACTAGCAGATTCAGAAGTAAACAAAAGCTCAAGGAACATTTTAAATGTGTCAAAAAGGAGACCAAATTCCACCATGTTACCCAGAAAAAAGGAAACGGAACCAGACTACTAAATGCTGACTAATTGCTAGAGAACACCTTGCCTTAAACTTCACGATGAGTGTTGTATAAGTAGCTGCTTGGTTATCATGAACCCCAGAATGTGATACCCAAAACGTGCATTAGGAATCCTTGTTTAAGAAGCAGGTACAACATACATTCAGTGCAGGATGCTTTATTGGTTAATGTCGGATGGGAAACAGTGACTGAGGAATTCATAGGATCACCGTGTAATGTCCAGACCTCTTAAACTGCTTGCCTAGTGGTGGATTTCTTTGTATGGCTGTGGTCCATTAAGTCATAGTGTTGACCTGTCATGAGACACGCCGGGAACCCTGTCCACTTGTTTTTAAAGAACAGAGGGAAACTTCTACAGTCTGCATCTGCTTATAGTAACACACTGGGCTCCCCATATTCACCAGTACTTGTTCAGTCAATTTGACCAGCTAACAGGATTATAACGAACCATTCAATTAATGGCAATTTGCTTGGTCTTAAGAACCCAAAATCAGCAAAATTATGGTAAAAAGTAATCAGAATTAGTATGGGAAACGCAAATTTTCTTTGACTTCTATTTCATTGCAGACAGTATGAACCTGAGCTATATTGCTCACAAAAAAATAGGGGATACCCCAAAAATTAAATATCCCCTAATTAAATCTCCCCATATTTTTGTGTGCAGAGTATTTCATGTTTTGTCTGGTAAATTTTATTTGTTAATAAACATCCAATCCTGAATTTCATGCCTGCAACACATCCAAAAAGCAGTTAATATGGTAATGCACTTTGGTGCGTTACCACAAGAACGCTGTGTTATTTTGCCACTTTCTTTTTCTTTATATATATATATATATATATATTATAATACTAACTTTTTCTCATTTGGTGTTCTACCAGCAGATGCAATTAAAGCTGCCCCCTTAAATTAGCTGGCACAATCTGCTTTTTTGTTTTTGCTTTCTGACTGGCATTTTCTTCCCTCTGTTTTCTAATACTGGTTCTAAACCAGTAATAACTTGGCTTGAGGCAGCAACATCATTCTGCATTCTTTTAGTGGACCACAGTGCTATTTGATATTTTTTTATACTTTTCCACATAGCATTCAAAGTCATTGTAGGGTGGATTATATTGAATATTTTAAAATACATTGCTTACAAAAATTAGGGGGTATTGCAAAATGACCATGAAGCGATTAAAAAAATATTTTTAATTAAAGCAAATAAAGTCAAAGAAAGTTGTTTAATTACTCAAATGAGATGCAAACTGAATTATGGTGATTGAGTAGCAGGTGATATATTTATGGGGGTTTATTTACTCTTTTGTACATTACTGTTCTAAATACAATACAATACTGCTCTACTGTTTTTATACTGTTTGAAGTAATATTATTGTATTCATATTAAAGTAATACACTAAATGCAGAATAGTTAAACTACTATATGACTATAGTTATGTGTGGTCAACGTCCACTAAAGGTAATGCGGCTGTTAAACAGCACTACCCTGTATTTAAATACATCAGTACATTTTGTAACGGCCAAGCATAGAAAACACTCAAGTACTCAAGTTAGTAGAATCTCTTGTTCTGTCACACATCAAAAGTTTTTCATTAGGTTGTACCTCCTTCAGAATATTTTCAACAAATTTATTTCTGCAGGATTAGTCATTTAAGGGCAGCAATCCAGAAAATGGCATAGATCCAATGGACAAATTGACTTAATGCTGTACATGTAGTATCAATTTGATCTTTTTAAATGTTCAATATTATAGTCTGCATGTCTCTTACAACTTGCCATAATGCATTAATGCATCTGTTTAATCACTTGCTTTATTGCATTATGTTGCCATTGGCTGTGGTTTACTGCTGTTATGAACCATAGTCATTCTGAGAGTAGATAGTAATGAATCTAAGCATGCAGGAAATACAGTTTTAAAAAGCTTTTAAAAAGCAAATCATGTTTGATTGTTTAGCCAGACCACACTGGTTTTAATGACGGCTATAAACAGACTTGTGCAGTAAGCACAGGATTGCCCTAGGTTTAACAGTGTTTGCAGTAGTGCATTTTTTAACCTTTTTAACCAGGCGAGTCATTAAGAACAGATTGTCATTTACAATGGTAGCCTGGCAAAAGGCAAAACCTCTTAAAGAACATGCCAAATCGAAAATAATATATAAAGAAACAAACGTTAATCTAAAAAAAACAAGACAACAGACAAAAACAGTGCAAAGATTGTTACGATAGGGCATCCCGGAGATCTCGCAAGACCATTCCTGGTCTCGCTAAATCCCCAGGATCCCTATCGGATGT